>CAUPSL010000759.1:0-2500 GCA_963514005.1 Raja brachyura | reverse complement strand
GAGATAGGCGACGTTATGTACCTTCTAAGGTCACAGTCTAAGGATAAGGGGGAATTCCATTAGGACCGAGATGAGGAAAACATTCTTTACACAGAGAGTGGTGAGTCTCTGGAATTCTCTGCCACAGAGGGTAGTTGAGGCCAGTTCATTGGCTATATTTAAGAGGGAGTTAGATGTGGCCCTTATGGCTAAAGGGATCAGGGGGGTATGGAGAGAAGGCAGGTACGGGATACTGAGTTGGATGATCAGCCATGATCATATTGAATGGCGGTGCAGGCTCGAAGGGCCGAATGGCCTACTCCTGCACTTATTTTTTATGTTTCTATGTTTCTACCTGTCTAACTGTTTCTCAAATAGTCCCAGCCTCAACTACCTCCTCCGGCAGCTCGTTCCATACACCCACCACCCTCTGTGTGGAAAAGTTACCCCTCAGATTCCTATTAAATCTTTTCCCCTTCACCTTAAACCTGTGTCCTCTGGTCCTCGATTCCCCTACTCTGGGCAAGAGACTCTGCCCGATCTATTAAACATAGAAATTAGGTGTAGGAGTAGAGGCCATTCGGCCCTTCGAGCCTGCACCGCCATTCAATGTGATCATGGCTGATCATCCAACTCAGTATCCCGTACCTGCCTTCTCTCCATACCCCCTGATCCCTTTAGCCACAAGGGCCACATCTAACTCCCTCTTAAATATAGCCAATGAACTGGCCTCAACTACCCTCTGTGGCAGAGAGTTCCAGAGACCCACCACTCTCTGTGTGAAAAAAGTCCTTCTCATCTCGGTCCTAAAGGATTTCCCCCTTATCCTTAAGCTGTGACCCCTTGTCCTGGACCTCCCCAACATCGGGAACAATCTTCCTGCATCTAGCCTGTCCAACCCCTTAAGAATCTTGTAAGTTTCTATAAGATCCCCTCTCAATCTCCTAAATTCTAGAGAGTATAAACCGAGTCTATGCAGTCTTTGTTCATAAGACAGTCCTGACATCCCAGGAATCAGTCTGGTGAACCTTCGCTGCACTCCCTCTATGGCAATAATGTCCTTCCTCAGATTTGGAGACCAGAACTGTACGCAATACTCCAGGTGTGGTCTCACCAAGACCCTGTACAACTGCAGTAGAACCTCCCTGCTCCTATACTCAAATCCGTTTGCTATGAAAGCTAACATACCATTTGCTTTCTTCACTGCCTGCTGTACCTGCATGCCTACTTTCAATGACTGGTGTACCATGACACCCAGGTCGCGCTGCATCTCCCCCTTTCCTAATCGGCCACCATTTAGATAATAGTCGGTTTTCGTATTTTTGCCACCAAAGTGGATAACCTCACATTTATCCACATTATACTGCATCTGCCAAACATTTGCCCACTCACCCAGCCTATCCAAGTCACCTTGCATTCTCCAAGCATCCTCCTCACAGCTAACACTGCCCCCCAGCTTAGTGCCATCCGCAAACTTGGAGATATTGCCTTCAATTCCCTCATCCAGATCATTTATGTATATTGTAAATAGCTGGGGTCCCAGCACTGAGCCTTGCGGTACCCCACTAGTCACTGCCTGCCATTGTGAAAACGACCCGTTAACTCCTACTCTTTGCTTCCTGTCTGCCAGCCAGTTCTCTATCCACATCAATACTGAACCCCCAATGCCGTGTGCTTTAAGTTTGTATACTAATCGCTTATGTGGGACCTCATTCCTCTCAATCGGACAGCAAGACAACCTTTTCGATATTTGTGTCACAAGTTCCTAGCTCAGTCGACTTAAGGGAAGGCTTAGAAACATAGAAACATAGACGATAGCTGCAGGAGGAGGCCATTCGGCCCTTCGAGCCAGCACCGCCATTCACTGTGATCATGGCTGATCATCCCAATCAATAACCCGTGCCTGCCTTCTCCCCATATCCCTTGACTCCACCAGCCCCTAGAGCTCTATCCAACTCTCTCTTAAATCCATCCAGTGACTTGGCCTCCACTGCCCTCTGTGGCAGGGAATTCTACAAATTCACAACTCTCTGGGTGAAAACGTTTTCAGTCTTAAATGGCCTCCCCTTTATTCTAAGACTGTGTGGCCCCTGGTTCTGGACTCGCCCAACATTGGGAACATTTTTCCTGCGTCTAGCTTGTCCAGTCCTTTTATAATTTTATATGTTTCTATAAGATCCCCCCCCTCATCCTTCTAAACTCCAGTGAATACAAGCCTAGTCTTTTCAATCTTTCCTCATATGACAGTCCCGCCATCCCAGGGATCGATCTGGTGAACCTACGCTGCACTGCCTCAATCACAAGGATGTCCTTCCTCAAATTAGGAGACCAAAACTGTACACAATACTCCAGATGTGGTCTCACCAGAGCCCTGTACAACTGCAGAAGAACCTCTCTACTCCTGTACTGAAATCTTGTGATTGAGGCAGTGCAGCGTAGGTTCACCAGATTGATCCCTGGGATGGCGGGACTGTCATATGAGGAAAGATTGAAAAGACTAGGCTTGTATTCACTGGAGTTT
>CAUPSL010000758.1:0-39957 GCA_963514005.1 Raja brachyura | reverse complement strand
GCCTGTCCAAGAGCCTCGACTGCCACTATTGTATCTGCCTCCACCACCACCTCTGCCAGTGCATTCCCGACATCCACCACTCTCCCTGTGAAAAAAACGTGTCCTAAACGCCCACATTAAACTTTCCCCATCTCAGCATATAGTTATGCCCTCTAGTGTTGGACATTTGCACCCTCTGATTGCAGTGTCTGTTTTCTCAACTTCTCGCTCTGGGGCCAGTTCGCGGCTTCTCAAATACCCAGCAGAGCTGCTGCCTCGCATCTCCTGAGCCCTCGGGCACTGCCTGTGTGGAGTTCAAGATTCAAGAGTTTATTGTTGTGTGTCCCAGATAGGACAATGACATTCTTGATTTGCTTTAGCACAACAGAATATAGTAGGCATAAATAAATACAGAACAGTGTGACTATCTATATATATATGTATATGTGTGTGTACATATATATGCATATGTGTATGTATGTATGTATGTGTATATATATATGCATAAATAAACAGATAAAGTGCAATGGGCTATTAATGATCATAGTATTCCTCATATTCCGCTTGGGGAGTCTGCATCCTCTGGGCTTAAACATTGAATTTTCTCAATTCTGTTAACCCTGGCTGCCCCCTCCCCCTCCCCACCTCTCCCTCAGCCCTCGGGCCCTGACATTCCTTCTCCATCTCCCCCCCCCCCCCCACCCCAGTCGCACTAGCTTCTCATTTTCACACCACAAACAGCTTACAACGGCCTGTTTCCTTTATCATCGATACTTTTTTGCATATCTTTCATTCATTGTTCTTTATCTCTCCACATCACTGTCTATATCTCTCGTTTCCCTGATCCCTGACCAGTCTGAAGAAGGGTCTCGACCCGAAACGTCGCCTATCTCCTTCGCTCCTTAGATGCTCTTGCACCCGCTGAGTTTCTCCAGCTTTTTGTGTAACCCCCTATTAATGATCATAGTTTTGTTTGAGTTGAGTTTAATAGCCTGATGGCTGTGGGGAAGCAGCTATTCCTGAACCTGGATGTTCCAGATTTCAGGCTCCTGTACCTTCTACCTGAAGGCAGCGGGGAGTCGAGTGAGTGGCCAGGATGGTGTGGGTCCTTAATGATGCTGCCAGCCTTTTTGAGTCAGCAACTTTTTTGATCTTGCGCGTTATCACCGTGACCGCGTGGGTTCCCCCTGGGTGGGGTTTCCACCCGCATCCAAAGGCGTGAAGGGCGGTCGGCTGTTTGGCCGCTGCTTGTAGCCCCGACGTAGGAAGTGGATGAGAAAGTGCGATGACCCAGAACCAGTGGAACACTCCACATCCTCCCCTTGACGGGTCAACCAGAACTGCACGCAACAACCCAAATACAGCCTGACCGACGTCTTACACAGCCGCATCGTGACTTCCTGACTCTTATACTCAATGCTCCAACCGTTGTAGGCAGAATGTGTCAGCCAAGGCAACAAGGTCAGCCATGATCATATTGAATGGCGGTGCAGGCTCGAAGGGCCGAATGGCCTACTCCTGCACCTATTTTCTATGTTTCTATGTTTCTATTCCTCCACCGCCCTCTGAGGCAGAGAATTCCACAGTCTCACCACTCACTGTGAGGAAAAGTGTTTCCTCATCTCCGTTCTAAATGGCTTGCTCCTTATTCTTTAACTGTGGCCCCTGCTTCTGGACTCCCCCAACATCGGGAGCATGTTTCCTGCCTCTAGCGTGTCCAAACCCTTAACAATCTTATATGTTTCAAAGATATACCCTCTCATCCTTCTAAACTCCAGAGTGTACAAGCCCAGCTACTCCATTCTCTCAGCATATGACAGTCCCGCCATCCTGGGAATTAACCTTGTAAACCTACGCTGCACTCCCTCGATAGCACGAATGTCCTTCCTCAAATTAGGGTAGCAAAACTGCACACAATACTCCAGGTGTGGTCTCACTAGGGCTCTGTACAACTGCAAAAGGACTTCTTTGCTCCTAGACTCAACTCCTCTTGTTATAAAGGCCAACATGCCATTGGCTTTCTTCACTGCCTGCTGTACCTGCATGCTTACTTTCATAGACTGATGTACAAAGACCCCCAGATACCATTGTACTTCCCCTTTTCCCAACTTGACGCCATTTAGATAGTAATCTGCCTTCCTGTTTTTGCCACCAGAGTGGATAACCTCACATTTATCCGCATTAAACTGCATCTGCCAGGCATCTGCCCACTCCCCCAACCTGTCCAAGTCACCCTGCATTCTCATAGCATCGTCCTCACAGTTCACACTGCCACCTTTGTGTCATCTTTGCTGCACTAACTCTTTGTGTTACCACTTGCAGGGAGCAGTGGACAAGGACTCTGAGATCTCTCTTTATATCAATGCTATTAAGGGTCTTGCCATTAGCTGTATATGTCCCCCTTACACTAGACCACCCAAAATGCAACGCATCCCACTTAATAGACAACAGATACTGAAATATGTTTCTGTTTTATTGAAGTAATCTCTTATTCTCCTGAACTCCGGAGTATAGAACAGGTTATGGCCAAGTCTATGTCTGGACAAATTCTTCTGCAACATGCAAACTCTGCACAGACAGCACCGGAGGTGGGGATCGAACCGGGGTCTCTGCGCTGTGAGGCAGCAGCCCTACCCACTGCCCTCCTCTGCCGCCCCTCAATGAGGTTGTTTGAAAACTTACAGAAAAGCTTCTTTGAAACACAAATACTCTGCAATAGACAATAGACAATAGATGCAGGAGTAGGCCATTCGAGCCAGCACCACCATTCAATGTGATCACGGCTGATCATCCCCAATCAGTGCCCCGTTCCTGCCTTCTCCCCATATCCCCTGACTCCGCTATCTTTAAACCCCATCTCGTTCTTGCTTGAAAGTATCCAGAGAACAGGCCTCCACCGCCCTTTGAGCCAGACAATTCCACGGACTCACAACTCTCTGTGTTATCATGTGCAGGCAGACGTGATCAGTTCAACCTGTTCCGAATAAACTCCTCCTGTCATTTCCCCGCCCATGTCCGCAGCTCATCTACATCCTGCTGTCCACAATGACGGCCTTCCCCGCAGTCTGCAACTCTAGCAATCTTGGGGTCATAGAAACATAGACAATAGGTGCAGGAGTAGGGCATTTGGCCCTTCGAGCCAGCACCGCCATTCAATATGATCATGGCTGATCATCCAACCCAGTATCCTGTACCTGCCTTCTCTCCATACCCCCTGATCCCTTTAGCCACAAGGGCCACATCTAAATCCCGCTTAAATATAGCCAATGAACTGGCCTCAACTACCTTCTGTGGCAGAGAATTCACCACTCTCTGTGTGAAAAATGATTTTCTCATCTCGGTCCTAAAAGACTTTTCCCTTATCCTTAAACTGTGACCCCTTGTTCTGGACCTCCCCAACATCGGGAACAATCTTCCTGCATCTAGCCTGTCCAACCCCTTAAGAATTTTCTATAAGATCCCCCCTCAATCTTCCAAATCCAGCGAGTACAAGCCGAGTCTATCCAGTCTTTCTTCCTATGGAAGTGCTGACATCCCAGGAATCAGTCTGGTGAACCTTCTCTGTACTCCCTCTATGGCAAGAATGTCTTTCCGCAGATTAGGAGACCAAAACTGTACGCAATACTCCAGCAGTGGCCTCACCAAGACTCTGTACAACTGCAGTAGAACCTCCCTGCTCTTGTACACAAATCATCTGCAAACTTATGAACCAACACGTCCCGCGCTGATATCCAAGTCATGAATGTCAAATCACGCACAACAGGGGCCTGTAGCTCAGGCCGTCAAGTCCTGGCAACATCCTTGTAAATCTTCCCTGCACCTTTTCCTGCTTATACTAGTTGGAGTTTCTTTACACAAAGTTCAAGCAAGTGGTAGTGAAACATAGAAAAATAGGTGCAGGAGTAGGCCATTCGGCCCTTTGACCCAGCACCGTCATTCAATATGATCATGGCTGATCATCTCAAATCAGTACCCCGTTCCTGATGTTTCCCCATATTCATTTAGCCCCAAGAATTAAGTCTAACTCCCTCTTGAAAACATCCATTTGGATGTGAATTGGCCTCCACTGCCTTCTGTGGCAGAGAATTCCACAGATTCACAACTCTCTGGGTGGAGAGGTTTTTCCTCATTGCAGTCCTAAATGGCCTACTACTTATTCTTAAACTGTGTAACCCCTGGTTCTGGACTCCCCCAATATCGGGAACATGTTTCCGGCCTCTAGCGTGTCCAAACCCTTAATAATCTTATATGTTTCAATAAGATCCCCTCTCATCCTTCTACACTCCAGAGTGTACAAGCCCAGCCGTTCCATTCTCTCAGCATATGACAGCCCCGCCATCCCGGAATTAATCTATTGAACCTACGCTGCACTCCCTCAATAGCAAGAATGGCCTTCCTCAAATGAAGGGACCAAAACTGCTTCAAGCCTGTCCAATCCTTTAAGAATGTTATATGTTTCTATAAGATCTCCTCCCAAGAGTGCTTGGGAACAGTGGTGAGATGCTGTTCCTCTCATCCTGTCAAAATGCGTAGGTTTACAAGGTTAATTCCCGGGATGCCGGGACTGTCATATGCTGATAGAATGGAGCGGCTGGGCTTGTACACTCTGGAGTTTGGAAGGATGAGAGGAGATCTTATTGAAACATGAAAGATTATTAAGGGTTTGGGCGCGTTAGAGGCAGGACATGTGTTCCCGAAGTTGGGGAAGTCCAGGACCAGGGGCCACACAGTTTAAGAATAAGGGGTCAGCCATTTGGAAGGGAGACGAGGAAACACTTTTTCTCACAGAGAGTTGTGAGTCTGTGGAATTCTCTGCCTCAGAGGGCAGTGGAGGCCGGTTCTCTGGATACTTTCAAGAGGGGGCTAGATAGGGCTCTTAAAGACAGCGGAGCCAGGGGATATGGGGAGAAGGCAGGAACGGGGTACTGATTGTGGATGATCAGCCATGATCACATTGAATGGCGGTGCGGGCTCGAAGGACTGAATCGCCTACTCCTGCACCTATTATCTATTTTCTATCGTCAACGAGATTCACCTCTGACTGTTCTCCTCTTCCCACCCCACCCCCCCCCCCCGCCCCCTTCCCAAACCTCCAGCCATCCCAAATGCCCACAGAAGGATGAGCATATCCTGGAGGAAGCAAGGAGGAGCGCTGACGAGGGGAGTGGATCTTCGGGGCAACGCTCTGGTCATCAGCATTCCTGGCCTTTACTTTGTCTATGCCCAAGTGACTTTCTACAACAGTAGCTGCCCGGACAATCGCTCCTTCCTCAGCCACAACCTGCACAAGCTATCGACGTCCTACAGAGGCAGACTGACCCTGCTCAGCTCAATGGCGTCCACCTGCCAAGACAAGCACCACGCGGACCCCTGGTTCGACACCTCCTACCATGGCGCTGCCTTCAAGTTGGCCAAAGGGGACCAGATCTTCTCCGTGGTCAGCCCTGGCGCGGTGGCCTACGTCAACAGCGAGGCGGAGAATACTTACTTTGGGCTGTTTGCTCTGTCAAGAAGCCCTCCTCCTTAAAACCTCAATGGTGGATGAGGAGTAAGAAAGACAAGGGGTGTGCAGAGTTACAAAGTTGGGGGAGAAGTGGGTTGGATGGGCTTAGCACCAGCAGCGAGTCGATAGTGTCATTAATCGTTAGTTTGTCATGTGTACAGAGGTACAGTGAAAAGCTTTTGTTGCAGTCTATCCAGTCAGCGGAAAGACAATACATGATTTCAATCGAGACATCCACAGTGTACAGATATATGATAAAGGCAATATCGTGAATGAAATTTATTGCAAGGTAAAGCCAGTAAAGTCCTATCAAAGTAACTAGAGCAACTCGTTACTCCAGCTTTTTGTGTCTATCTTCGATTTAAACCAGCATCTGCAGTTCCTCCTCTCACAAAATCCAATCAGAGATAGTCCAAGTCCAAGAAAACTTAGGATCTTATATTTGCTTAGAATTTGGCAGTGATGAGACCGTATTATTTTCTTGTCCAGGACTTTCAAGGCTCAGTTATAGAGACACTCTATGGCCTTATGGCGAATGGTATGTTGGCATTGTTAGCATTCATAGCGAAAGGATTTGAATATAGGAGCAGGGAGGTTCTACTGCAGTTGTACAGGGTTTTGGTGAGACCACACCTGGAGTATTGCGTACAGTTTTGGTCTCCAAATCTGAGGAAAGACATCCTTGCCATAGAGGGGGTACAGAGAAGATTCACCAGACTGATTCCTGGGATGTCAGGACTTTCATATGAGGAAAGACTGGATAGACTCGGCTTGTACTCGCTGGAATTTAGAAGATTGAGAGGGGATCTTATAGAAAATTACAAAATTCTTAAGGGGTTGGACAAGCTAGATGCTGGAAGATTGTTCCCGATGTTGGGGGAGTCCAGAACAAGGGGTCACAGTCTAAGGATAAGGGGGAATTCCTTCAGGACCGAGATGAGGAAAACATTCTTTACACAGAGAGTGGTGAGTCTCTGGAATTCTCTGCCACAGAAGGTAGTTGAGGCCAGTTCATTGGCTATATTTAAGAGGGCGTTAGATGTGGCCCTTGTGGCTAAAGGGATCAGGGGGTATGGAGAGAAGGCAGGTACGGGATACTGAGTTTGATGATCAGCCATGATCACATTGAATGGTGGTGCAGGCTCGAAGGACCGAATGGCCTACTCCTGCACCTATTTTTCTATGTTGCTATGTTTCTAATTGATGACTGGTGAGCCTGGGACCATGTGGTTAAGCCATGAGATATAAGTGAGAGAATCAAAGAATTCATGAAAAGAAAAGCACAGTTAAAAGTCAAACAGTTTCTTATAATCATGAAACAGCCCAGTGTACAGTTCGTCAATGGAGGGAAGGTTGACCAGTGTGTCGAAGAACCTGTCTCGACCCGAAACACCGCCCATTCCTTCTCTCCAGAGGCGCTGCCAATCCCGCTGCGTTACTCCAGCTTTTTGTGCCTATCTTCAGTTTAAACCAGCGTCTGCAGTTCCTTCCTTCACATTTAACCTGCAAGCCTGTGCGTCTTTGGAGTGTGGGAGGAAACCAGTGGAAAACCCACTCGGTCACAGGGGGTACGTACAAACTCCGTACAGACAGCACCCATAGTCAGGATCGAACCCGGGTCTCCGGCGTTGTGAGGCAGCAACTCTACCGCTGAGTCACCGTGCCGCCCTTAATGTTCTATGACTCTGTGTTGCAGTCGGGGAGAGAATTGCCCCAACCTCCACTCTGGGAAAGCCCCAGAGGAAGCTCATCGGTTTCATTGATGTTATCTAAGACCTCGAGAAATACCCATCCTCTTGTTCGGGTTTTTTACCCCTACAATTCAGTAACCAGTATGGGCTGTATCTTTGAGATAAAAAAGTATGTCAAACATTCCTACTCCCTAATGCAGGCTACTAACCACTGGGTTTTCAGGTTAAGGCAACACTCGCTGAAGAGCTCAACGCGTCCTACACACGTTTTACATAGAAACATAGAAAATAGGTGCAGGAGGAGGCCATTTGGCCCTTCGAGACAGCACCGCCATTCATTGTGATCATAGCTGATCGTCCCCTATCAATAACCCGTGCCTACCTTCTCTCCATATCCATATAACCATATAACAATTTCAGCACGGAAACAGGCCCTCTCGGCCCTTCCGGTCCGTGCTGACCATTTATTTTCCCTTGATCTCCCTTTCCCTTTATTATCCCTTGACTCCACGAGCCCCTAGAGCTCTATCTAACTCTCTCTTAAATCCATCCAGTGACTTGGCCTCCACTGCCCTCTGTGGCAGGGAATTTCATAAATTCACAACTCTCTGGGTGAAAAAGTTTTTTCTCACCTCAGTTAAAGGACCTCCCCTTTATTCTAAGACTGTGGCCCCTGGTTCTGGACTCGCCACACATTGGGAACATTTTTCCTGCATCTAGCTTGCCCAGTCCTTTTATAATTTTATGTGTTTCTATAAGATCCCCCTCATCCTTCTAAACTCCAGTGAACACAAGCCAAGTCTTTTCAATCTTTCCTCATATGACAGTCCCACCATCCCAGGGATCAATCTCGTGAACCCATGCTGCACTGCCTCAATCACAAGGATGTCTTTCCTCAAATTAGGAGACCAAAACTGGACACAATACTCCACATGTGGTCTCACAAGACCCTATGCAACTGCTTTGATAGGGAGAACACCCATGTGCCTTCCCGAGCCCCCAAACGCCCTGATGCTTACACAGTCACAGTCACAGAGGCCGATGTCAGAAGATCCTTCAGGGGCTGGGGGAACCCTCGGAAAGCGCCTGGATGTGATGGTATACCCAGTCGAGTTCTCAAAACCTGGGTATACCATCACCTGGAGTTTTTTTGGGGGGTATAGCACGGAAACAGGCCCTTCGGCCCACCGGGTCCCTGCACTTTAACGCTATCCTACACCCACTGGGGACATTTAGTTACACATTACTCTCCCGGTCTCCTGGTCGCACGGGTAGATCGCTCGCAGTCAGCACCCGTAGTCGGGATCGAACCCTGGTCACCGGCGCTGCATTAGCAGCAATGCAGCAACTCTACCGCTGCGCCACCAAGTCAACCTCTCACTAGTGAGGTTTCCACCTGCTTTAAGCGGGCATCAATAATACCGATGCCCAAGAAGAGTAAGGTGACATGCCTCAACGACTATCGACCTGTGGCACTAACGTCCGTGGTGATGAAGTGCTTTGAGAGGTTGGTTATGGCGCATATTTGTGAGTCTGTGGAATTCTCTGCCTCAGAGGACAGTGGAGACCGGTTCTCTGGATACTTTCAAGAGAGAGCTGCATAGGGCTCTATAAGATTGCATTGTCTGGGTATATGGGGAGAAGGCAGGAACATGGTACTGATTGGGGATGATCAGCCATGATCACATTGAATGGCAGTGCTGGCTCGAAGGGCCGAATGGCCGACCCATGCAGCTATTGCCTATTGTCTATTGCCTGCCCAAGCAAAATATGAGGTGCTGCTCCTCCAATTTGCGGTGGGCCTCACTCTGGCCATGCAGGAGACCCGGGACAGAAAGGTCGGATTGGGAATGGGAGGGGGAGTTGAAGTGCTGAGCCACCGGGAGATCAGGTTGGTTATTGCGAACCGAGCGGAGGTGTTGGGCGAAGCGATCGCCAAGCCTACGCTTGGTCTCACCGATGTAGAGCCACTGACACCTAGAGCAGCGGATGCAATAGATGAGGTTGGAGGAGGTGCAGGTGAACCTCTGTCACACCTGGAAAGACTGCTTGGGTCCTTGCATGGAGTCAAGGGGGAAGGTAAAGCGAGGTGTAGCATTTCCTGCGGTTGCAAGGGAAAGTACCAGGGGAGGGGGTGGTTTGGGTGGGAAGCAGGCACAAGAGATGAGTTTATCTTGGCGGCATGCTCGACACAGACATTGCAGGCCAACGGGCATGTTCCTCAGCTGCACTGCTCACTGTTTCTCAGACAGAGGCGTTCCTTTTCGAAGTCAGGAAGTTTCATGCAGAATTATGCTGACACTATCTTGAACCCAAATCAAAAACTTGTGGAGGTTAACCACATCGATGGGGCAGAAAGGAATTGAGTGCAAAATGTGTCAACTGAGCTGCTAAAGATAGTATGCGGGGCAACAGCACATTGCAAAAAGCGTTCCACAATGAGATTGTTGTGTGTCATGTTAGAGTGAGGTGTTTGCACTAATTATACCCTCAGAAAACAAAAACTGCAACTCATCACAAATATCTTGTTCCAATTTCTCCATGGCACCAGGAAGGTTCAAAGATCGATGAGAGGGGGTCTTATAGATACCTATAAAATTCTCAAAGGATTCTCAAACCACATCATGAGTTTAATTCATGGGATGGCGGGACTGTCATATATTAGACAATCGACAATAGACAATAGGTGCCGGAGTAGGCCATTTGGCCCTTCGAGCCAGCACCGCCATTCAATGTGATCATGGCTGATCATCCCCAATCAGTTACCCGTTCCTCCCCATATTTTCTCCCCATATCCCCTGACTCAGCTATTTTTAAGAGCCCTATCTAACTCTCTCTTGAAAGCATCCAGAGAACCTGCCTCCACCGCTCTCTGAGGCAGAGAATTCCACAGACTCACCACTCTCTGTGAGAAAAAGTGTTTCCTCGTCTCCGTTCTAAATGGCTTACTCCTTATTCTTAAACTGTGTGGCCCATGGTTATGGACTCCACCAACATGGGGAACATGTTTCCTGCCTCTAGCGTGTCCAAGCCCTTAACAATCTTATATGTTTCAATGAGATATCCTATCATCCTTCTAAATTCCAGAGTGTACAAGCCCAGCCGCTCCATTCTCTCAGCATATGACAGTCCTGCCATCCCGGGAATTAACCTTGTAAACCTACGCTGGGCTCCCTCAATAGCAAGAATGTCCTTCCTCAAATTAGGGGACCTAAACTGCACACAATACTCCAGGTGTGGTGTCACTAGGGCTCTGTACAACTGCAGAGGGACCTCTTAGCTCCTATATTTAATTCCTCTTTTTATAAAGGCCAAAATGCCATTATGTTGACAGAATGGAGCGGCTGGGCTTGTTTACTCCTGAATTTAGGATGAATTTATGAATTTTTTCATAAACTTTATTTCGGACTCAAGGACAAGACAAGGGACAACATTACGTAAAAATACATTGCATATAAAAACACCATGAAATACATATAAAATCTTAATGTGTCACTCACAACAGCATCTTAAATTATATATATATAAAAAACACAATGCATGATTTAAAATCCAGAATTAAAAAGAAACATCAGAAAGATCTTATTGAAACATATAAAATTATTAAGGGTTTGGACACGTTAGATGAAGGAAGATTTTTCACGATGTCAGGGGAGTCCAGATCCAGGGGCCACATTTTATGAATAAGCTGGAGGCCATTTAGGACTGAGATGAGGAAAAGGTTTTTCATCCAGAGAGTTGTAAATCTGTGGAATTCCCTGCTACAGAAGGCAGTGGAGGCCAATTAACTGGATGTTTTCAAGAGAGAGTTGGATATTGGTCTTAGGGCTGACGAAATCAGGGGAGAAGGCAGGAACGGGGTACTGATTGGGGATGATTAGCCATGATCAGCCATGTTTCTGTTTTATTGAAGTAATCTCTTATTCTCCTGAACTCCAGAGTATAGAACAGGTAATGGAACAGAGTATGGAACAGAGGGACCTAGGAATAACTGTGCATAGTTCCCTGAAGGTGGAATCGCATGTAGATAGGGTGGTAAAGAAAGCTTTTGGTGTGCTGGCCTTTATAACCCAGAGCATTGAATATAGGAGTAGGGAAGCAATGTTAAAATTGTACAAGGCATTGGTAAGACCAATTCTGGAGTATGGTGTACAATTTTGTTCGCCTAATTATAGGAAGGATGTCAACAAAATAGAGAGAGTACAGAGGAGATTTACTAGAATGTTGCCTGGGTTCCAGCAACTAAGTTACAGAGAAAGGTTGAACAAGTTAGGTCTTTATACTTTGAGGCACAGAAGGTTAAGGGGGGACTTGATTGAGGTCTTTAAAATGATGAAAGGGATAGGTAGAGTTGACGTGGATAAGCTTTTCCCATTGACGGTAGGGAAGATTCAAACAAGAGGGCATGACGTGAAAATTAAGGGACAGAAGTTTAGGGGTAACATGAGGGGGGACTTCTTTGCTCAGAGATTGGTGGCTGTGTGGAATGATCTTCCTGCAGAAGTGGTGGAGGCAGAATCGATTTTAACATTTAAAAGTAAAGTGGATAGGTATATGGACGGGAAGGGAATGGAGGGGTATTGTCTGAGTGCAGGTAGATGGGACTAGGGGAAAATAAATGGTCGGCATGGACTGGAAGGTCCGAGAAGGCCTGTTTCCGTGCTGTAATTGTTGTATGGTTATTATATGGTTATATGGCTATATGGTAATGGCCAAGTCTCTGTCTGGGCAAATTTGTCTGCAACATGCAAACTCTACAAAGACAGCACCGGAGGTGGGGATCGAACCCGGTTCTCTGGCAATGCGAGCCAGCAGCTCTACCCGCTGCCCTCCTCTGCCGCCCCTCAATGAGGTTGTTTAAAAACAGAAAAGCTTCTTTAAAGCACAAATATTCTGCAATAGACCATGGACAATAGGTGCAGGAGTACGCCATTCGGCCCTTCAAGCCAGCACCACCATTCAATGTGATCCTGGCTGATCATCCGCAATCAGTACCCAGTTCCTGCCTTCTCCCCATATCCCCTGACTCCGCTATTTTTAAGAGCCCTATCTAGCTCTCTCTTGAAAACATCCAGAGAACCGGCCTCCACCGCCCTCTGAGGCAGAGAATTCCACAGACTCACAACTCTCTGTGAGAAAAAGTGTTTCCTCGTCTCCGTTATAAATGGCTTACTCCTTATTCTGAAACTGTGGTCACTGGTTCTGGACTCCCCCAACATCGGGAACATGTTTCCTGCCTCTAGCGTGTCCAAGCCCTTAACAATCTTATATGTTTCAATGAGATATCCTATCATCCTTCTAAATTCCAGAGTGTACAAGCCCAGCCGCTCCATTCTCTCAGCATATGACAGTCCTGCCATCCCGGGAATTAACCTTGTAAACCTACGCTGGGCTCCCTCAATAGCAAGAATGTCCTTCCTCAAATTAGGGGACCTAAACTGCACACAATACTCCAGGTGTGGTGTCACTAGGGCCCTGTACAACTGCAGAGGGACCTCTTAGCTCCTATATTTAATTCCTCTTTTTATAAAGGCCAAAATGCCATTATGTTGACAGAATGGAGCGGCTGGGCTTGTTTACTCCTGAATTTAGGATGAATTTATGAATTTTTTCATAAACTTTATTTCGGACTCAAGGACAAGACAAGGGACAACATTACGTAAAATACATTGCATATAAAAACACCAAGAAATACCTATAAAATCTTAAAATGTCACTCACAACAGCATCTTAAATTATATATATAAAAAACACAATGCATGATTCAAAATCCAGAATAAAAAAGAAACATCAGAAAGATCTTATTGAAACATATAACATTATTAAGGGTTTGGACACGTTAGGTGAAGGAAGATTTTTCACGATGTCAGGGGAGTCCAGATCCAGGGGCCACAGTTTATGAATAAGCTGGAGGCCATTTAGGACTGAGATGAGGAAAAGGTTTTTCATCCAGAGAGTTGTAAATCTGTGGAATTCCCTGCTACAGAAGGCAGTGGAGGCCAATTAACTGGATGTTTTCAAGAGAGAGTTGGATATTGGTCTTAGGGCTGACGAAATCAAGGGATATGGGGAGAAGGCAGGAACGGGGTACTGATTGTGGGTGATTAGCCGTGATCACATTGAATGGCGGTGATGCCTCGAAGGGCTGAATGGCCTACTCCTGCACCTATTGTCTCTATTTCTGCGACTCCACCCAGGAGAAACATCACCTTCGCTCCACTGAACGATATTTCTGTTTTATTGAAGTAATCTCTTTTTCTCCTGAACACCGGAGTATAGAACAGGTAATGGCCAAGTCTCTGTCTGGGCAAATTCTTCTGCAACATGCAAACTCTGCACAGACAGCACCGGAGGTGGGGATCGAACCCGGGTCTCTGGCGCTGTGAGGCAGCAGCTCTACCCGCTGCCCTCCTCTGCCGCCCCTCAATGAGGTTGTTTAAAAACTAACAGGAAAGCTTCTTTAAAGCACTAATACTCTGCAATAGACCATGGAAAATAGGTGCAGGAGTAGTCCATTCGGCCCTTCCAGCCAGCACCGCCATTCAATGTGATCCTGGCTTATCATCCGCAATCAGTACCCCGTTCCTGCCTTCTCCCCATATCCTCTGACTCCGCTATCTTTAAGAGCCCTATCTAGCTCTCTTTTGAAAGCATCCAGAGAACCGGCCTCCACCGCCCTCTGAGGCAGAGAATTCCACAGACTCACAACTCTCTGTGAGAAAAAGTGTTTCCTCCTTTCCGTTATAAATGGCTTACTCCTTATTCTGAAACTGTGGCCACTGGTTCTGGACTCCCCCAACATGGGGAACATGTTTCCTGCCACCAGCGTGTCCAAGCCCTTAACAATCTTTTATGTCTCAATAAGATCCCCTCTCAATCTTCTAAATTCCAGAATGTACAAGCCCAGCCGCTCCATTCTCTCGGCATATGACAGTCCCGCCATCCCGAGAATTAACCTTGTAAACTATGCTGCACTCCGTCAATAGCAAGGGTGTCCTTCCTCAAATTTGGAGACCAAAACTGCACACAATACTTCAGGCGTGGTGTCACTGGGGCCCTGTACAACTGCAGGTTCCCTATGAGTTATAATTTGTGAATCTCTAAAAGATTAGTCAAATATGATTTCACTTTCATGACTCCATGTTGACATTTATCAATTGGATGATTATTTTCTAAATCTTCCGTTACCACTTCCTTAATAGTGGTTTCTAACCTGTGATGTCAAGCCAACTGCTCTGTAATTCCCCATTTACTTCCCACCTCCCCCTGCCTTTCCATACCAGGGTGTTAGATCTTCCCCTTGTATCTATGAGAACCCACTTTGTCTCTGTGAGACTTTGGAAAGTGAATCACAGGGAAATGTGACCAGCTCAAGAAAGCAACTTGGCCGGCATTGTCGAGTTGGGCCGAAGTTCCTGTTTCCATTCTGTCGGACACTATGGGAAGGAATGCATCCAGGATCTCCATTGTCCTGGCTATGAGGCATTAATATGTTGGACACATCGGATCGTGGGAATTCTTTAGTGTGAAACCCCTTTGGTTTCCCTTTGAATTATTGAGTGAGAGATACAGCATGGACCCTGGCCCGGAGATGGACACAAAATGCTGCAGTAATGGACAATAGACAATAGACAATAGGTGCAGGAGTCGGCCATTCAGGCTTTCGAGCCAGCACCGCCATTCAATGTGATCAAGATCAAGATACATTTATTTGTCACATGTGCCAGTTGGCACAGTGAAATATATGTTCACCATGATCATGGCTGATCATCCACAATCAGTGCCCCGTTCCTGCCTTCTCCCCATATCCCCTGACTCCGCTGTCTTTAAGAGCCCTATCTAGCTCTCTCTTGAAAGCATCCAGAGAACCAGCCTTCACTGCCCTCTGAGGCAGAGAATTCCCCAGACTCACCACTCTCTGTGAGAAAAAGTGTTTCCTCATCTCCGTTCTAAATGCCTTACGCCTTATTCTTAAACTGTGTGGCCCCTGGTTCTGGACTCCCGTTCTCCCCAATGGAGACCTTCAAACTATCACTGATTAACAGACCTTATTAGATTTTATCTTGCAATAAATGTATTTTATTTTCTCCTGTATCTGTACACTGTGGATGGCTTGATGCAATAATGTACAGTCTTTTTTCTAACTGAACAGCACACAGCAAAAAGTTTTTCACTTTACCTCAGTATATGTGACAATAATTAACTAAAGTAAACTAGTATGATTGGGGAGACAAAAATGCTGGAGAAACTCAGCAGGCGAGGCAGCATCTATGGTGCAAAGAAATAGGTGACATTTCGGGTCGAGACCCTTCTTCAGACTGATGGGAGGGTGGGAGGGGGCGGGAAGAAGAAAGGAAAAGGCGGAGACAGAGCGCTGTGGGATAGCTGGGAATGGCCTACTCCTACACCAATTGTCTATTGTCTATCAGGACCACTGTCTTGTTGGTGAGAGGAAGGTTCGTTTGCCTGACATAGAAGATTCACCAGACTGATTCCTGGGATGTCAGGACTTTCATATGAGGAAAGATTGGATAGACTCGGCTTGTACTCGCTGGAATTTAGAAGATTGAGGGGGGATCTTATAGAAACTTACAACATTCTTAAGGGGTTGGACAAGCTAGATGCTGGAAGATTGTTCCCGATGTTGGGGGAGTCCAGAACAAGGGGTCACAGTCTAAGGATAAGGGGGAATTCCTTTAGGACCGAGATGAGGAAAACATTTTTCACACAGAGAGTGGTGGGTCTCTGGAACTCTCTGCCACAGAGGGTAGTTGAGGCCAGTTCATTGGCTATATTTAAGAGGGAGTTAGATGTGGCCCTTGTGGCTAAAGGGATCAGGGGGTATGGAGAGAAGGCAGGTACGGGATACTGAGTTGGATGATCAGCCATGATCATATTGAATGGCGGTGCTGGCTCGAAGGGCCGAATGGTCTACTCCTGCACCTAATTTCTATGTTTCTATTCGAAGGTAGACAAAAATGCTGGAACAACTCAGCGGGCGAGGCAGCATCTATGGAGCGAAGGAATAGGTAATGCTTCTGGTCGAGACCCTAATGTGAGGGTGGGTGGGGACGGGAAGAAGAAAGGAAGAGGTGGAGACAATGGGCTGAAGGAGTGCTGAGAAGGGGAGGAGAAAGCAGGGACTACCTGACATTGGAGAAGTCAATGTTCATACCGCTGGAATGCAAACTGCCCAAGCGGAATATGAGGTGCTGCTCCTCCGATTTGCGGTGGGCCTTGGTTCTTGGTTACTTGGCCCTCCAAAATATTCCAACTGGAATTTAAACATGAGGTGGTGAAGGGAGGGGTTTAGCCAGAGAGGGTTATTGGGAAGAAAGCGCCACTTTAAATGTAGTTGCATCTGGCTGGGCAACCGTGGCTTGAAACCACCGTACAGCCACACAGTACAAAAAATAAAGGACACAACATGGAGTAGAAATTCAACATAAAACATAAGACATCCCCTCACAGCAGGGTCAAAGTTCCCCGCTGTGAGGGAAGGCACCAAAGTCAGTCTCTTCCCCTGATGTTCCCCACTGTTCCCCCGTGGTCGGGGCCTCCCCCGGCCCTCCGCTGTCGCCGGTTCAGGCCCGCTCCCCGGGGTGATGCAAGTCCGACGTCGGGGCTGTGGGACGTCCTCAGCGGCCTGGACCTCGAGTCCGGCCCCCTCCTACCGGAGTCCGCGGCTCCCAAAGTCCGCAGGCCGCGCCGGGTGGAGATGCAACGCTGGAGGCCCTCGGCAAAGGGCCCCAGGACTACATGGAGTTCAGCGCCGCCCGCGTTGGAAGCTCTCCCCAAACCAGAGCTCCACAATGCTGGAGCAGCGGCCCAACGCTCCGGAGCTCCAACGGCGACCCAGGTAGGTATCGTCCGGGCCACTTCTCAACAAAATTGTATAAGGGGTAAGAGCGTTGTAAAAACAAGCCTGAAGGCCTTGTGTCTCAATGCAAGGAGTATTCGTAATAAGGTGGATGAGTTGAACGTGCAGATAGCTATTAATGAGTATGATATAGTTGGGATCACGGAGACATGGCTCCAGGGTGACCAAGGCTGGGAGCTGAACATCCAGGGGTATTCAATATTCAGGAGGGATAGAGAGAAAGGAAAAGGAGGTGGGGTAGCGTTGCTGGTTAGAGAGGAGATTAACGCAATGGAAAGGAAGGACATTAGCTTGGAGCATGTGGAATCGGTATGGGTAGAGCTGCGAAACACTAAGGGGCAGAAAACGCTAGTGGGAGTTGTGTACAGGCCACCTAACAGTAGTACTGAAGTTGGGGATGGTATAAAACAGGAAATTAGAAATGCGTGCGACAAAGGCAAAACAGTTATAATGGGTGACTTCAATCTACATATAGATTGGGTGAATCAAATTGGCAGGGGCGCTGAGGAAGAGGATTTTTTGGAAATATGAGGGATAGTTATCTAAATCAACATGTAGAGGAACCAACGAGAGAGCAGGCTATTTTAGACTGGGTATTGAGTAATGAGGAAGGGTTAGTTAGCAGTCTTATTGTGCGTGCCCCCTTGGGCAAGAGTGACCATAATATGGTCGAGTTCTTCATTAGGATGGAGAGTGACATTGTTAATTCAGAAACAATGGTTCTGAACTTAAGGAAAGGTAACTTTGAGGGTATGAGACGTGAATTGGCCAAGATTGACTGGCAATCAATTCTAAAAGGGTTGACGGTGGATATGCAATGGAAGACATTTAAAGACTGCATGGATGAACTACAAAAATTGTTCACCCCAATTTGGCAAAAGAATAGATCAGGGAAGGTAGTGCATCTGTGGATAACAAGGGAAATCAGGGATAGTATCAAAGCAAAGGATGATGCGTACAAAGTAGCCAGAAAAAGCAGCATACCAGAGGACTGGGAGAAATTCAGAGACCAGCAGAGAAGGACAAAGGGCTTGATTAGGAAAGGAAAAATAGATTATGAAAGAAAACTGGCAGGGAACATAAAAACTGACTGCAAAAGTTTTTATAGATATGTGAAGAGAAAGAGATTAGTTAAAACAAATGTAGGTCCCTTGCAGTCAGAAACAGGTGAGTTGATCATGGGGAACAAGGATATGGCGGACCAATTGAATAACTACTTTGGTTCCGTCTTCACTAAGGAAGACATAAATAATCTGCCGGAAATAGCAGGGGACCGCAGGTCAAAGGAGTACTTGAGTGAAATCCAGGTTAGTCGGGAAGTGGTGTTGGGTAAATTGAATGGATTAAAGGCCGATAAATCCCCAGGGCCAGATAGGCTGCATCCCAGAGTACTTAAGGAAGTAGCTCCGGAAATAGTGGAAGCATTAGTGATAATCTTTCAAAACTCTTTAGATTCTGGAGTAGTTCCTGAGGATTGGCGGGTAGCAAACGTAACCCCTCTTTTTAAGAAGGGGGGGAGAGAGAAAACGGGGAATTACAGACCAGTTAGTCTAACATCGGTAGTGGGGAAACTGCTAGAGTCAGTTATTAAAGATGGGATAGCAGCACATTTGGAAAGTGGTGAAATCATTGGACAAAGTCAGCATGGATTTACGAAAGGTAAATCATGTCTGACGAATCTTGTGGAATTTTTCGAGGATGTAACTAGTAGCGTGGATGGGGGAGAACCAGTGGATGTGGTGTATCTGGACTTCCAGAAGGCTTTCGACAAGGTCCCACATAAGCGATTAGTATATAAACTTAAAGCATATGGCATTAGGGGTTCAGTATTGATGTGGATAGCGAACTGGCTGGCAAACAGGAAGCAAAGAGTAGGAGTTAACGGGTCGTTTTCACAATGGCAGGCAGTGACTAGTGGGGTACCGCAAGGCTCAGTGCTGGGACCCCAGCTATTTACAATATACATAAATGATCTGGATGAGGGAATTGAAGGCAATATCTCCAAGTTTGCGGATGATACTAAGCTGGGGGGCAGTGTTAGCTGTGAGGAGGATGCTAGGAGAATGCAAGGTGACTTGGATAGGCTGGGTGAGTGGGCAAATGTTTGGCAGATGCAATATAATGTGGATAAATGTGAGGTTATCCACTTTGGTTGCAAAAATAGGAAAACCGACTACTATCTAAATGGTGGCCGATTAGGAAAAGGGGAAATGCAGCGCGACCTGGGTGTCATGGTACACCAGTCATTGAAAGTAGGCATGCAGGTACAACAGGCAGTGAAGAAAACCAATGGTATGTTAGCTTTCATAGCAAAAGGATTTGAGTATAGGAGCAGGGAGGTTCTACTTCAGTTGTATAGGGTCTTGGTGAGGCCACACCTGGATTATTGCGTACAGTTCTGGTCTCCAAATCTGAGGAAGGACATTATTGCCATAGAGGGAGTGCAGCGAAGGTTCACCAGACTGATTCCTGGGATGTCAGGACTGTCTTATGAACAAAGACTGCATAGACTCGGTTTATACTCTCTAGAATTTAGGAGATTGAGAGGGGATCTTATAGAAACTTACAAGATTCTTAAGGGGTTGGACAGGCTAGATGCAGGAAGATTGTTCCCGATGTTGGGGACGTCCAGGACAAGGGGTCACAGCTTAAGGATAAGGGGGAAATCCTTTAGGACCGAGATGAGAAGGAATTTTTTCCCACAGAGAGTGGTGGGTCTCTGGAATTCTCTGCCACAGAGGGTAGTTGAGGCCAGATCATTGGATATATTTAAGAGGGAGTTAGATGTGGCCCTTGTGGCTAAGGGGATCAGAGGGTATGGAGAGAAGGCAGGTACGGGATACTGAGTTGGATGATCAGCCATGATCATATTGAATGGCGGTGCAGGCTCGAAGGGCCGAATGGCCTATTCCTGCACCTAATTTCTATGTTTCTATGTTTCTATGAGGCCTCACTCTGGCTATGGAGGATGCCCAGGACAGAAAGGTCGGATTGGTAATGGGAGGGGGAGTTGAAGTGCTGAGTCACGGGGAGATCAGGTTGGTTAATTCCTACTCCACACTGCAACATGCAAACTCCACACAGACAGCAGGGTCAAACCTGCGTCTCTTGCACTGCGAGCATTAACCAACCTGATCTCCCAGTGGCTCAGCACTTCAACTCCCCCTCCCATTCCCAATCCGACCTTTCTGTCCCGAGTCTGGAGGTGTGTGTTTTCACCCTTATGTACCACTTATCTAATGGGAGAGTGGGAACGGGAGTGACTGTGATGAGACTGCTCTGATGTTATGTTGGACTAATTCAAGAGAATCTCACTTTTGCATCCACTCTCTCCGCACACTGTGGGCAATTTACAGAGGCCAAATAACCTACAAACCCATACGTCTTTGAGATGTGGGAGGAAACCTGAGCACCCAGAGAAAACCCACGTGGTCACGGGGAGAACATGCAAACTCCACACAGACAGCACCCAAGGTCAGGGTCGAACCTGTGACTCTTGCGCTGTGAGGCAGCAACTGTACCAGCTGAGCCACTGCAACGCCCTGGTGCATTAATGGGCTCTAAGCTAGTTATAAACTGATATCTTCATTCTTTTGAACGCCAGTCTAAAGAAGGGTCCTTATCCGAATGTTTGTCTGTCCATTCTCTCAACTGATGCCGTGTGGTGCTAGTTAGTGTGTGTTTCCTGTTCTCATTTCCATTTCTCCAATCTGCCTTAGCCATCTCACATCTCAAACCTTTGAAGCTCGCTTCTTGAAGATTTAAGATCCTAACAGGAGATTGAACAAAATCATTTTTAACACCTAAAGTGCATTCAGAAAGTATTCAGACCCTTTCACCTTTTTCACATTTTGTTACGTTACAGCCTTATTCTAAAATTGATTAATTTTTTTTTTTTTATCATCAATCTACACACAATACCCCATAATAAAAAAGCGAAAACAGGTGTTTAGAAATGTTTGCAAAGTTATTAAACAGAAATAACTGAAATATCACATTTGTGTAAGTATTCAGACCCTTTACTCAGTACTTTGTTGAGGCACCTTTGGCAGTGATTACAGCCTCAAGTCTTCTTGGGTATGATGCTACAAGCTTGGCACATCTGTATTTGGGTAATTTCTCCCATTCTTCTCTGCAGATCCTCTCCAGCTCTGTCAGATTGGATGGGGAGCATCGATTCACAGCTATTTTCAGGTCCCTCCAGAGATGTTTGATCAGGTTCAAGTCCGGGCTCTGGCTGGGCCCCTCACGGACATTCACAGACTTATCACAAAGCCACTCCTGCAATGTCTTGGCTGTGTGTTTAGGGTCATGGTCCTGTTGGAAGGTGAACCTCCGCCCCAGTTTAAGGTCCAGAATGCTCTGGAGCAGGTTTTCTTCAAGGATCTCGCTGTACTTTGCTCACTTCATCTTTCCCTTGATCCTTTTCAGTTCCTGCCACTGAAAAATATCCCCACAGCATGATGCTGCCACCACCATGCTTCACCTTGATGAGCGGTGCCTGGTATCCTCCAAATATGACGCTTGTCATTTAGGCCAAACAGTTCAATCTTATAACCATATAACCATATAACAATTACAGCACGGAAACAGGCCATCTCGGCCCTTCAAGTCCGTGCCGAACAACCTTTTTCCCTTAGTCCCACCTGCCTGCACTCATACCATAACCCTCCATACCCTTCTCATCCATATGCCTATCCAATTTATTTTTAAATGATACCAACGAACCTGCCACCACCACTTCCACTGGAAGCTCATTCCACACCGCTACCACTCTCTGAGTAAAGAAGTTCCCCCTCATGTTACCCCTAAACCTCTGTCCCTTAATTCTAAAGTCATGTCCTCGTGTTTGAATCTTCCCTATTCTCAAAGGGAAAAGCTTGTCCACATTAACTCTGTCTATCCCTCTCATCATTTTAAAGACCTCTATCAAGTCCCCCCTTAACCTTCTGCGCTCCAGAGAATAAAGACCTAACTTATTTAACCTATCTCTGTAACTTAGCTTTTGAAACCCAGGCAACATTCTAGTAAATCTCCTCTGTACCCTCTCTATTTTGTTGACATCCTTCCTATAATTGGGTGACCAAAACTGCACACCATACTCCAGATTTGGTCTCACCAACGCCTTGTACAATTTTAACATTACATCCCAGCTTCTATACTCAATGCTCTGATTTATAAAGGCTAGCATACCAAAAGCTTTCTTTACCACCCTGTCTATATGAGATTCCACCTTCAAGGAACTATGCACGGTTATTCCCAGATCCCTCTGTTCAACTGTATTCTTCAATTCCCTACCGTTTACCATGTACGTCCTATTTTGATTTGTCCTGCCAAGGTGTAGCACCTCACATTTATCAGCATTAAACTCCCTCTGCCATCTTTCAGCCCATTTTTCCAACTGGCCTAAATCACTCTGTAGACTTTGGAAATCCTCTTCATTATCCACAACACCCCCTATCTTGGTATCATCTGCATACTTACAATCTTGGTTTCATCAGACCAGAGGATCTTGTTTCTCATGGTCTGGGAGTGCTTTAGTTGCCTTTTGGCAAAGCCAAGCGGGCTGTCATGTGCCTTTTACTGAGGAGTGGCTTCCTTCTGACCACTCTACCATAAAGGCCTGATTGGCAGAGTGCCGCAGATATAGTTGTCCTTCCGGAAGCTTCTCCCATCTCCACAGAAGAAGTTTGGAGCTCTGTCAGAGTGACCATCGGGTTCCTGGTCACCTCCCTGACCATGACCCCTCTCCCCCGATTGCTCAGTTTGGCCGGGCGGCCAGCTCTATGAAGAGGCCTGGTGATCCCAAAGTTCTTCCATTTAAGAATGACGGAGGCCGCTGTGCTCATCGGGATCTGCATTGTTGCAGAAATTGCTTTATACCCTTCCCCAGATCTGTGTCTTGACACATAGAAACATAGAAACATAGAAAAATAGGTGCAGGAGTAGGCCATTCGGCCCTTCGAGCCTGCACCGCCATTCAATATGATCATGGCTGATCATCCAACTCAGTATCCCGTACCTGCCTTCTCTCCATTCCCCCTGATCCCTTTAGCCACAAGTGCCACATCTAACGCCCTCTTAAATATAGCCAATGAACTGGCCTCAACTACCTTCTGTGGCAGAGAATTCCAGAGACTCACCACTCTCTGTGTAAAGAATGTTTTCCTCATCTCGGTCCTAAAGGAATTCCCCTTTATCCTTAGACTGTGACCCCTTGATCTGGACTCCCCCAACATCGGGAACAATCTTCCAGCATCTAGCTTGTCCAAACCCTTAAGAATTTTGTAAGTTTCTATAAGATCCCCCCTCAATCTTCTAAATTCCAGCGAGTACAAGCCGAGTCTATCCAATCTTTCCTCATATGAAAGTCCTGACATCCCAGGAATCAGTCCGGTGAATCTTCTCTGTACCCCCTCTATGGCAAGGATGTCTTTCCTCAGATTTGGAGACCAAAACTGTACGCAATACTCCAGGTGTGACCTCACCAAAACCCTGTACAACTGCAGTAGAACCTCTCTGCTCCTATACTCAAATCCTTTCGCTATGAATGCTAACATACCATTTGACACAATCCTATCTTGGAGTTCTACGGACAATTCCTTCGTCTTCATTGCTTGGTTTTTGCTTTGACATGCACTGTCAGCTGAGGGACCTTATAGAGACAGGTTTGTGCCTTTCCAAATCATGTCCAATCAATTTAATTTACCACTGGTGGACTCCAATCAAGTTTTAGAAATGTCTCAAAGATAATCAATGGAAACAGGATGAACCTAAGCTCAATTTTGAGTATCATATCAAAGGGTCTGAATACTGATGTCAATGTGATATTTCAGTTATTTGTTTTTAATTCCTTTGCAACAATTTCTAAACAATCCTTTAATAATCATATATGTTTCAATAAGATCCCCTCTCAATGTTTAGAAGATTGAGGGGGGATCTTATAGAAACCTATAAAATTCTTAAGGGGTTGGACAGGCTAGATGCTGGAAGATTGTTCCCGATGTTGGGGGAGTCCAGAGGAAGGGGTCACAGTCTAAGGATAATGGGGAAATGCTTTAGGACCGAGATGAGAAAACATTTTTCACACAGAGAGTGGTGAGTCTCTGGAATTCTCTGCCACAGAAGGTAGTTGAGGCCAGTTCATTGGCTATATTTAAGAGGGAGTTCGATGTGGCCCTTGTGGCTAAAGGGATCAGGGGGTATGGAGAGAAGGAAGGTACGGGATACTGAGTTGGATGATCAGCCATGATCATATTGAATGGCGGTGCAGTCTCAAAGGGCCGAATGGCCTACTCCTGCACCTAATTTCTATGTTTCTATGTTCCTATCCTTCTAAACTCCTGAGTGTACAAGCCCAGCCGCTCCATTCTATCAACATATGACAGTCCCGCCATCCCGGGAATTAACCTCGTGAACCAACGCTGCACTTCCTCAATAGCAATAATGCCCTTCCTCAAATTAGGGGACCAAAACTGGGCACAATACCCCAGGTGTGATCTCACTAGGGCCCTGTACAACTGCAGAAGGATCTCTTTGCTCCTATACTCAAAATTCAGTTCCCAGCCCTGGTCCTCTTGCAGCCATGTCTCTGTAATTCCCACAACATCATACTTGCCAATTTCTAAACGAGCCTCAAGCTCATCCACTTTATTTCTTATACTTTGTGCATTCATATATAATACGTTTAATCCATTACTCACCTCACCCTTCCAAACTGTCATTGTATGTGGTTGTCAATTACGGGCGGAGCACCACGGCAAATTCCTTGTATGTGAATACTTGGCCAATAAGCTGATTCTTATCTTCTTATTATTCTTATTCTTCTACACATGAATTCCTATTTCATTGGCCATGCTCTCCTATCCCTTCCTGAGCTTTCTGCCCCATTAATTCTGCTGTCTTTCTTAACTTTTCTTATACTCACTTTCCCTTTAACTCCATCATTATACCTCCAGTTTGTCCCCCCCCCCCCCACTATTTAGTTTCAACCCATCCGTGTAGCAGTGGCAAACGTACCTGCCAGAATACTGACCCTCCTCCTGTTAAGGTGCAACTGGTCCTTTCTGTGCATTTCACCTTCACCCCGAAACTGATGCCAGTGGTCTAAGAATCTAAATCCCTGCTTCCCGCACCAGCTCCTCAGCCACACATTCAGATCCTCTATCTCCCTGTTCGTGCCCTCACCATCACGAGGACCTGGAAGCTCTCCGGGAGCTCCGGTTTCCTCCCGCACTCCAAAGACCTACAGGTTTGTAGGAAATTGTATATACACCCTAGTGTGTGTGGACAATAGACAACAGACAATAGTTGCAGGAGTAGGCCATTCGGCCCTTCGAGCCAGCACCGCCATTCAATGTGATCATGGCTGATCATCCCCAATCAGTACCCCGTTCCTGCCTTCTCCCCACATCCGCTACCTTTAAGAGCCCTATCTAGCTCTTTCTTGAAAGTATCCACAGAACCGGCCTCCACCGCCCTCTGAGGCAGAGATTTCCACAGACTCACAACTCTCTGTGTGAAAAAAGTGTTTCCTCATCTCAGTTCTAAATGGCCAACCCCTTATTCTTACACTGTGGCCCCTGGTTCTGGACTCCCCAACATCGGGAACATGTTTCTTGCCTCTAGTGTGTCCAAACCCTTAATAATCTCGTATACGTTTCAATAAGATCCCATCTCATCCTTCTAAACTCCAGAGTGTACAAGCCCAGCCGCTCCATTCTCTCAGCATTTGACAGTCCCGCCATCCCGGGAATTAACCTGGTGAACCTACGCTGCAATCCCCCAATAGCAAGAATGTCTGAAGAAGGGTCTCGACACGAAACATTGCCTATTTCCTTGTCCCCATAGATGCTGCCTCACCCGCTGAGTTACTCCAGCATTTTTTTGTCCACCAGCAAGAGTGCCCTTCCTCAATTTGGGATATTGCAAGTGTGCGGGGATCGCTGGCCGGCACGGGCTCGGTGGGCCGAAGGGCCTGTTTCCGCGCTGAATCTGTAAACTAAATTACACTAACCTCAAGTGACGACGGGACGCCGTGAAACTGTTCTGTGGAGGACGGAGAGGAAACCTGTGGGCGGGCCGAGAGTAACACGGACTCTCTATCTCTCTCTCTGTCTGTCTCTAATTTCCATTCCTCAAAGAGCTCCCCTTTCCGATTACATCACGCCTCCCCTTATATCTGTTTTATCTTTCCAAATCCCAGCGTATATAAAGAGTGAATCTGCTGTGACCGAACACACCCAAACTCACACACGGACTCGAGAGACAGAGGCGACGAGGGAGAAGTTCCAACCTCTCTACAGAACGAGCATGGAGCAACAAGGCAAGATGTCGCTTGACGCGGAGAAGGGGACTGTCGTGGTGGTCAGAGAACCAAGGGGCAGAGGCTGCTTCTGGCAGGCTCTCTGCGCGCTGGCGCTCCTCGCCTTGGTGGCCCTCACCACCTACACGATGCTCCATCAGATGAAGGCAGTCCCAACAGACGGGGTAAGTGGCAGTGTTAGAGTCATCGTTCGCCCCCTACTCACGCCCCCCCCTACAACAATCTTAGCTTTGCTTAGAGATACAGCACGGAAACAGGCCCTTCGGCCCAGCGAGTCCGCGCCGACCAGCGATCCCTACACACACTTCGGGGGACAATTTACAATGTTACCGGAGCCATTTAACCTAGAAACCCGCACGTCTTTGGAGTGTGGGAGGGAACCGGAGCTACCGTAGAAAACCCACGCGGGTCACGGGGAGAACGTGCAAACTCCGCACAGACAAGCACCCGTGGTCGGGATCGAACCCGGGTCTCTGGCGATGCAAATCGGCAACTCTACAGCTGCGGTACTTGAAGAAGGGTCCCCACCAGACATATAGGCTATCAGAGATGCTTCCTCGACCCGCTGCGTTACCCCGGCACTTTGTGTCTGTCTTTGTAAACCAGCATCTGCAGTTCTTTGACTCTGCCAGCGAGAGAGTCTAGGACCAGAGGGCACAGCCTCAGAAAAAATAGAGCGTCGTTTCACGAAGGAGATGAGGAGGAATTTCTTTAGTCAGAGGGTAGTGGAGCCCAAGTCAATGGATATTTTTAAAGCGAGGATTGATAGATTCTGTCAGAGGCTTTTCACACAGAGAGTTGTGAGTGTGGAATTCTCTGCCTCAGAGAGCGGTTCTCTGGAAACTTTCAAGATAGAGCTAGTTAGGGCGCCTAAAGATAACAGTCAGAGGATATGGGGAGAAGGCTGGAACGGGGTACTGAATGGGAATGATCAGCCATGATCACGTTGAAATGCGGTGCTGGCTCGGAGGGCCGAATGGCCTCCTCCTGCACCTATTGTCTGTTGTCTGCTGTTATAGGGAGAAGGCAGGAGAATGGGGTTACGTGGGAAAGATAGACCAGAGAGTTGTGAGTCTGTGGAATTCTCTGCCTCAGAACCTTACGTGGGACAGAAGATTGAACGGCGGAGGCGGGCCAAATGGCCCAATTCTGCTCCTATGACATTAAATTACATTGTGCACACTACGGAGACTGGCCCTTCGGCCCGCCTTGTCCATGCCGACCAAGTTGGCATATGGGCTAACCCCATTCGGCCCATAATAGCCTAAACTTTCATATCCATATGTATGAATGTATTTTAAAATATTAAAATCCCAATCCTCCGGCGGTCACGGTGGCGCAGCGGCAGAGTTGCTGCCTCACAGCGAATGCAGCGCCGGAGACCCGGGTTCGATCCTGACTACGGGCGCTGCCTGTACGGAGTTTGTACGACCCCCCCGTGACCTCCGAGATCTTCGGTTTCCTCCCACACTCCAAAGACGCACAGGTTTGTAGGTTAATTGGGTGTAAATGTAAAAAATGTCCCTAGTGGGTGTAGAGTTTATGTGCGGGGATCGCTGGTCGGCGCCGACCCGGTGGGCCGAAGAGCCTGTTTTAGAAACATAGAAACATAGAAATTAGGTGCAAGAGTAGGCCATTCGGCCCTTCGAGCCTGCACCGCCATTCAATGTGATCATGGCTGATCATCCAACTCAGTATCCCGTACCTGCCTTCTCTCCATACCCCCTGACCCCTTTAGCCACAAGAGCCACATCTAACGCCTTCTTAAATATAGCCAATGAACTGGCCTCAACTACCATCTGTGGCAGAGAATTCCAGAGACCCACCACTCTCTGTGTAAAGAATGTTTTCCTCATGTCGGTCCTAAAGCAATTCCCCCTTATCCTTAGACTGTGACCCCTTGTTCTGGACTCCCCCAACATCGGGAACAATCTTCCTGCATCTAGCTTGTCCAACCCCTTAAGAATTTTGTAAGTTTCTATAAGATCCCCCCTCAATCTTCTAAATTCCAGCGAGTACAAGCCCAGTTTTCGCGCTGTATCTCTGAACTAAACTACAATTGAATTGTATCAACTTGTATAGCTTCCTCTGGCAGCTCGTTCCAGATAACCTCATAGTGAAAATAACTGTTACTGAGGTCCCTCTTAAACTCCCCCCCCCCCACACACACACACACATACCGCCCCCCTCTTATCTTAAGCCTTGTCTGAATAAGAAGGCTCTGAAATATAGTTTTATCCCGCACTCCAAAGACGTACAGGTTTGTGAGTCATATGGCTGGTGTAAAATTGGACTATACAATTTATTTTCCCCCTCAGAGTAGAGAATTCTATCAGCTTGTATTTGGAATCCTTTAACCCTGGAGGGGAAATGGGTCAAATGCTGTCGAGGCTTCTTGTTAACGCGTGTCCCGTTGAAGACCAGCTGTTAGTCGCGGGTTGGCCCTGTCCCGGCACGGCCTGTGTCCTGCAGACCCGGGTTAGAAGGGGCAGGGTGTCGATCTGGGCAAAATTACTTATTTTAACACTGTCTCGTTTACCACAGGACGCGGCGCAGAGCTCGGAGGTCGCAGCTGCAAGCTTCCAGACAAAGAACGGTGAGTGTACCTTACACACAGAGAGTCTCCCCCCGTCCAACGCTGCCCCCCCACCCTCCGGCACCACTTCCCCCTCACTCTCCCGCTCCCGACTGTCGTTTGCGTCCTATCTTTCGCTGTCTCTTTGCCAGAATGTTGACTGGGTTTCAATATGGGACGTACATGGTAAATGGTAGGGAATTGAGGAATGCTGTGGAACAGAGGGATCTAGGAATAACCGTGCATAGTTCCCTGAAGGTGGAATCGCATGCAGATAGGGTGGTAAAGAAAGTTTTTGGTGTGTTGGCCTTTATAAACCAGAGCATCGAATATAGGAGTAGGGAAGTAATGTTAAAATTGTACAAGGCATTGGTGAGACCAATTCTGGTGTATGGTGTACAATTTTGGTCGCCTAATTATAGGAAGGATGTCAACAAAATAGAGAGAGTACAGAGGAGATTTACTAGAATGTTGCCTGGGTTCCAGCAACTAAGTTACAGAGAGAGATTGAACAAGTTAGGTCTTTGGAGCGCAGAAGGTTAAGGGGGGACTTGATTGAGGTCTTTAAAGTGATGAAAGGGATAGACAGAGTTGACGTGGATAAGCTTTTTCCATTGAGAGTAGGGACGATTCAAACAAGAGGACATTATTTGAGAATTAAGGGACAGAGGTTTAGGGGTAACATGAGGGTGAAATTCTTTACTCGGAGAGTGGTGGCTGTGTGGAATGCGCTTCCAGTGGAAGTGGTTGAGGCAGGATCGATTTTATCATTTAAAAATAAAGTGGATAGGTATATGGACGGGAAGGGAATGGAGGGTTGTGGTCTGAGTGCAGGTAGATTGGACTAGGGGAGAATAGGTGTTCGGCACGGACTAGAAGGGCCGAGATGGCCTGTTTCCGTCCTGTAATTGTTATATGGTTATATGGTCTCTCTCTTTCCCGGCCCGTCCAATCCATAATGGCTCCAGCCCCATTCCCCCTTTACGAATAAGGGCTAAGCCATTTCGAACGGAGATGAGAAAACACTTTTTCACACAGACAGTTGTGAGCCTGTGGAATTCTCTGCCTCGTTTTTAAGGCAGAGATAGATAGTTTCTTGATTGATGGAGCGGTGGAGGCCGGTTCGCTGGATACTTTCAAGAGAGAGCTGGATAGGGCTCTTAAAGATAGCAGAGCCAGTGGATATGGGGAGACGGTAGGAACGGGGTCCTGCTTGTGGATGATCAGCGGTGCTGGCCTGAAGGGCCGAATGGCCTATTCCTGCACCTATTGTCTATTGTCTATGGTCTATTGTCTATTCTCACTTCTTCCTTGTCTGAAGAATGGTCTCGGCCCGAAACGTCTCCCATTCCTTCTCTCCTGAGATGCTGCTTGTCCCGCGGAGTTACTCCAGCTTTTTGTGTCTATCTTATCCCACCCTCTCCTATTTTCGCTCTCTCTTACTCCCCCCCCCCCCCCCCCCCCCCCCCACACACACACACACACACACACACACACACACACACACACACACACACACACACGTTTCCTTCAATTATCGGGCCAAGGCGAAACCTCAACTAATGCTCCTGCTTTCTTCTCTTCCAGATCTCGAACGGATCGTGAAGGAAGTGGGAAATGCGAAGAGGTCGAACATAGCAGCGCATGTCACAGGTGAGAGGCAACGGACAGCGGCGGGCATTGGGGGGGGGGGGCGCATAGGAGGACCCAGCGTGAGGGGACCACAGTGAGGGGTGGGGAGAGGGGGTGGTTGGAAGGACAATGGAGGACCCTGCCTTTTTTCGGCGTCCTTTATGTGGCGACTATTGCATACGTTTGGTATGAAAGCATTGAGTTTCACTTGACTTTGCACACGTTACCTTGAAGTATTCATTGATTGATTGATTGATTCATTCATTCATTCATTCACACATTCATCAATTCATTCATTCATTCATTCATTCACACATTCATCAATTCATTCATTCATTCATTCACACATTCATTCATTCATTTACTCATTCACTCAGTCACTCGCTCCTCCATTTATTCATTCATTCATTCACTCATTCACTCATTCAATCAGTCACTCACTCAATCAGTCATTCACTCATTCATTAACTCATTCCCTCATTCATTCACGCACTCACTCATTCACTCATTCATTCACTCATTCATTCTCATTCATTCACTCATTCCCTCATTCGTTCACTCATTCATCACTCATTCATCCATTCATTCATTCATTCACTCATTCCTCCATTCATTCATTCACTCATTCATTCACGCATTCATTCATTCACTCATTCATTCACTCATTAATTCACTCATTCCCTCATTCGTTCACTCATTCATCACTCATTCATCCATTCATTCATTCACTCACTCATTCATTCACTCATTCATTAATTCATCCATCCATTAATTCATCCATGCTCACGGTGCCTCTCCCTCTCACAGCATCAGGTATCATCGATGGAAAAGAGGTGGTCTGGCAGGACGAGACGGACTCCACACTAACAGAAGGAGTCGATTTTGTGAACAACGGGCTGGTGATCAGGACCGCCGGGCAGTATTTTGTCTACACCCAGGTGGTCTTTCATGGCAGTAACTGTCAGGAGAAAGCCACGTACCTGAGCCACAACATCTCCTCGCTCTCGGCCAGCTACCCAGATGAGAACCTGCTCCTGAAGGCCATCAAGTCCGTCTGCCACTACGGTCCTCACGGCGAACCTTGGTACAAGACATCCTACCAGGGAGCCATCTTCGACTTCCAGGAGGGGGACCAGATCTACTCCAGGGTTACTGAGAGGGTGGTGAACTTTGTGGACATTGCTCATGGGAAAACCTTCTTTGGCATATTCGCTTTGTGAGGAACCCAGCAAAGAGCAACTAGGTACGATTTTTCGACTAAAAGACAACAGATTGAATGGCGGCGTTGGCTCGAAGGGCCGAAAGGCCTACTCCTGCACCTATTGTCTCTTGTCTATTATCTATTGCCAGACACACAATGGGGCACATTGTCCTATACAGTAGCCTTTTGGGCATTCAATGCTTGGTTTGAATTCAATATAAGCAGGTTTTTCTGTTTAATGGCAAAATGTATATTTTGTGTTAAATTTGTTTTTTGTTCTTGTTGTAACAGGTACACTTTAGGGGGATTAAGCAGATAATTCTAATATCTTCTTCTTGCGTATGGCGTGCACAGCCTAAAGTTGTCGTACAACTTGTTCTATTTGATCTGATTTGATTGTGCACGCCACGTTGATTGCATTCGTTGAAACAGGGCGGACCACGTGAAGGTTGCAATCTCCCACTCGAATTCTAATATTTAATAAGCAAAGTATCAGGTCTGATATTCAGACTGTTTAGCTTTATGACTAGTTATTGATGCTTGAGGGGACTGAGCAATACATTGTCTCTCTCTGTAAAACACAAAGTGCTGGAGTAACTCAGCAGGGCAGGCAGCATCTCTGGAGGACATAGATAGGCCACGTTTTGGGTCGGGTCCTTCTCCAGACTAGGTCTCTATGTTGGACTTCCATGGGTCCTTCAATGGCCAAGTGCCTGCTAAGGCCCTGAGCTTCCTGGTTGGTGAGCGGACCCAGTCAAACACGCTACAGTCGACTTGCTGTCGAAATCGCTAATTAGGTCATGTTTTGGGGGAAGTTGCAACTTTTCTACATTGTGACTAGTTGCCACCCAGCTGACTAAAAATATCTGTGAACGATATGAGTCATCTCACCACTCAAAAAATAGCCAGCATTTAGTAATTTTGTCCACTTTCTGTGGCTGGGTTTGTTTTCCTGAATGGGATGCCAGCTGCTTCTATCCATCCTTCTGGAATGTCCAGAGTGCTTCCTAAATTCTGTCGACTCCAATGGAGCCAACATCTTCTCGTAGGAGCCCGAGATGTTCATCATCAATCTTCAGGCAATGACCCTGGAGAGAACATGTCCCATTTCACCCAGTGAGAACCTCAACCCAGAGCACCCCTCTGTCACATGTCAACTGTTGCAATTGCCAGAGTATAGAATTTATGCAGGAAAAACGTCGCATCTGTTTTATAGATGTCTCAAGATATCAAAATCTGTACCTTGATGTATCATATTGATTTTAATTATCAGTTGAATGTATTTATTAATTGTTGCGATTGTTATTTATTATATTTATATAATTATTATCAGACCGTTAATAAAAGTATCTTAAATATCTATTTTTCCGCATAACTGGATCATCTTGAGGTTGGTCGTATAGTCCTGAATTGAGCCCAGGGGCAGAGACTCTGGGGGTGGGGGGTGAGAGGAAGGAAGCTGGGAGAGGAAGTGGTTCATGGCTGTTTGAGTTTGGTTTGGTGCTAGAGATATAGCGCGGAAACAGGCCCTGCTGGCCCGCCGAGACCACGCCGACCAGCGATCCCCGTACACCAGCACTATCCTGCACATTGGGGACTATTTACTATCTTTTCACAAAGCCAATTACCCTACAAACCTATACGTCTTTGGAGAGTGGGAGAGAATTTGAGAACCCGAAGAAACCCCACGCGGTCATGGGATAAAACATGCTAACTCCGTGCAGACAGCGCCCGTCCTCGGGATCGAACTCGGGTCTCTGCCGCCGCAAGGCAGCAAAGGCTTTCTGAAAGCCTAGATATACTACATCCACTGGCTCCCTTTCATCCATTTCACTTGTCACACCCTCAAAACATTCCAGAAGATTAGTCAAACATGATTTTCCTTTCATAAATCCATGCTGACTTGGACTAATCCGTTTACTGTTATCCACATTTACTAATCCTGTTACTGCTATCCCAGGGCACTTGAGGAAGTGGCTCTCGAAATCGTGGTCGCATTGGTGATAATTTTCCAACGTTGTCTATATTGAGGATCAGTTCCTGTGGATTGGAGGCTAGCTAATGTTATCCCACATTTTTTTAGAAAGGCGGCAGTGAGAATTATAAACCAATTAACCTGACATCGGTGGTGGGGAAGATGTTGGAGTCAATTATAAAAGATGAAATAGCGGCACATTTGGATAGCAGTAACAGGATCGGTCCGAGTCAGCATGGATTTACTAAGTGGAAATCATGCTTGACTAATCTTCCGGAATTTGTGGATGTAACCAGGAAAATGGACAAGGGGGAGCCAATGGGGGTATTGCGCCTGGACTTTCAGAAAGCATTTGGTAAGGTCCCACGAAGGAGATTAGAGGGCAACATTATGGCACATGGTATTGGGGGTAGAGTGCTGACATGGATAGAAAATTGGTTGGCAGACAGGAAACGTCGCATCTGTTTTAACGATGTCTATAGATATCAAAAGCTGTATCTTGATGTATCATATTGATTTAAATTATCAGTTGAATGTATTTATTAATTACTGCGATTATATTGTTATTTATTCTATTTATATAATTATTATCAGACCGTTTAATAAATGTATCTTAAGTATCTATTTTTCCTCATAACTGATTCATCATGAGGTTGGTCGTATAATCCTGAATTGAGACCAGGGGCAGAGACTGAGGAGGGTGGGGGGTTAGAGGAAGGAAGCTGGGAGAGGAAGTGGTTCATGGCTGTTCGAGTTAGGTTTGGTGCTCAGAGATATAGCGCGGAAACAGGCCCTGTTTGCCCAGCGAGTCCACGCCGACCAGCGATCCCCGTACACTAGCACTATCCTGCACATTGGGGACAATTTACAATATTTTAACAACGCCAATTGCCCTACAAACCTATACGTCTTTGGAGTGTGGGAGAAAACCGGAGAACCCGGAGAAACCCCTCGCGGTCATGGGAAGAAAACATGCTAACTCCGTGCAGACGGCGCCCGTCCTCGGGATCGAACTCGGGACTCTGGCGCCGCAAGGCAGCAACTTCACCGCTGCGCCCTTCTTCAGATGCGGTCCAACACCGCCACCAGGCGACGGAGAACGGGACTGCGACTTCGTGACCCCAGCAGCCGCCAGAGGATAATTTCCACGGCTCGACGGCACCACCAGCCGGTAGCAATCGGGATTGGCAACGTGGGTTAGTTGGTGGATGTGTGCAGTGAGGTGTCAGGTGAGGCAGTTGTTTCCCTGCACCACCTCCAACATCTTCTCTATCCAAGCCTGCGAAGAGTGGTGGACTCAGCCCGGTCCATCACGGCCACAGCCATCCCCACCATCGAAAGCACCCACACCAGGCGCTGCCTCAAGAAGGCGGCATCTATCATCAAAGACGACCACCAAAGGTAGACACAAAATGCTGGAGTAACTCAGCGGGTGAGGCAACTCTCCCATCTCTGGAGTAGATAAGGTTATCCACTTTGGTAGCAAAAACCTGAAGGCAGATTACTATCTCAATGGTGTCAAGTTGGGAAAAGGGGTAGTACAACGGGATCTGGGGGGTCCTTGTTCATCAGTCAATGAAAGTAAGCATGCAGGTACAGCAGGCAGTGAAGAAAGCCAATGGTATGTAGACTTTTATAGCAAAAGCAGTTGAGTATAGGAGCAAAGAGTCATTCTGCAGTTTCTATATGAGACGACACCAGGAGTATTGTGTGCAGGGTACACAAAATGCTGGAGAAACTCAGTGGGTGCAGCAGCATCTATCGAGCGAGGGAGATAGACAACTTTTCGGGCCTAAACCCTTCTTCAGACCTCATATTGTGTGCAGTTTTGGTCCCCTAATTTGAGGAAGGTAATTCTTGCTATTGAGGGAGTGCAGCGTAGGTTTACAAGGTTTATTCCCAGGATGGCGGGAATGTCATATGCTGAGAGAATGGAGCGGCTGGGCTTGTATACTCCAGAGTTTAGAAGGATGAGAGGGTATCTTATTGAAACATATAAGATTATTAAGGGTTTGGACAAGCTAGAGGCAGAAGACCTGTTCCCAATGTTGGGGGAGTCCAGAACCAGGGGCCACAGTTTAAGAATAAGGGGTAAGCCATTTAGAGCGGAAACAAGGAAACATTTTTTCTCACAGAGAGTTGTGAGTCTGTGGGATTTTCTGCCTCAGAGGGCGGTGGAGGCAGGTTCTCTGGATACTTTCAAGAGAGAGCTAGATAGAGCTCTTAAAAATAGCGGACTCAGGTGATATGGGAAGAAGGCAGGAATGGGGTACTGATTGGGGATGATCAGTCACGATCTCATTGAATGGCAGTGCTGGCGCGAAGGGACGAATGGCCTGCTCCTGCACCTATTATTCAGTAAGCCAAGTCTATTGGTAAGTCCGACACTGCCGAATGGCGTAGTTTGTTTGATGTTGTGTTTAATAGCCTGATGGCTGTGGGGAAGCAGCTGTTCCTGAACCTGGACGTTACAGTTTTCAGGCTCCTGTACCTTCTACCTGATGGCAATGGTGAGATGAGTGTGTGGCCAGGATGGTGTGGGTCTTTGATGATGTTGGCTGTCTTTTTGAGGCAGTGACTGCGATAAATCCCTTCAATGGAGGGGAGATCAGAGCCGGTGATGGACTGGGCAGCGATCACAACTCTTTGCAGTCTTTTCCTCTGCTGGCCAGTTCCCCACTCGCCTTATTATCTCCGCCTACATTGTCTCTTTGCCCCGCCCCTGACATCAGTCTGGAGAAGGGTCTCGACCCGAAACGTCACCCATTCCTTCTCTCCATAGATGCTGCTTGACCCGCTGAGTTACTCCAGCATTTTGTGTCACCCCTCAACACTACCTCTACCTCAGCTACGGAACACCACGGGACCCTCTCTGCACCACGTTAGATTTATTTTCTAATTGTGTTTTGCACTGGTGATTTGTTCGTGCACAATCATTTTTATTTTCATTGACTTGTGTAACTGAAATATAATTGATGTTTTCGTGTATGGCTTTGTGTCTCTGTTGCCCATGAATCTACTGCAAGCGAGATTTTCATTGTCCTGAACTTCGCCGTATTGGTGCAGATGACAATAAAGTTGGCTTGAGTTCCCGCTCAGACTTTCCTGTTCTGGGGCTGAGAATCATAGAATCTAGAAGTCATAGTGATACAAGGCGGAAACAAACCATTCGGCTCAACTTGCCCACACTGGCCAACATGTCCCAGCCATAGTCGTCCCACCTAGTTCATATCCCTCCAAACGTGCCCAAGTGAGACCACACCTGGAGTATTGTGTGCAGCTTTGGTCCGCTAATTGGCCAACGAGACCATGGGAGACCCTTTCCACCCCAGCAACGGACTGTTCCAGCTCTACGGTCAGGCAAACATCTCCATTGCTATGCTGTGAAAACAGAGAGGATGAGAAGGCGTTTCTTCCTAGAGGCCATTAACACTGTAAACTCCCATCTCACCAGGGTCTAACTTTACTGAACCAATTTACTGTTGGGTGGTGTCTTTTTTAAATTGCTGTTTTTTTTATTTTTTTCCTCCCACAAATATGTGATATGTGAATATGTGATTCTGTTTTGTAGTTTTTTTGTACAATTTGCAAGCACAGACACTTTTCATTTCACTGCACATCTCATATGTGTATGCGACGAATAAACCTGACCAGACTTGACTAATTTGAGGAAGGACATTCTTGCTATTGAGGGAGTGCAGCGTAGGTTCACAAGGTTAATTCCCGGGATGGCGGGACTGTGGTATGCTGAGATTGGCTGGGCTTGGATGCTGTAAAATTTAGGATGAGAGGAGTTCTTATTGAAATATATAAGATTATTCAGAGGTTGGACACGCCAGAGGCAGGAAACATGTTCCCCATGTCGTGGGACTCCTGAACCAGGGGGCACAGTTTAAGAATAAGGAGTAAGCCATTTAGAACGGAGATTAGAAAAAAACGTTTTCACACAGAGAGTTGTGAGTCTGTGGAAATCTCTGCCTCAGAGGGCGGTGGAGCCCGGTTTTCCGGATACTTGCAAGGGAGAGCTAGATAGGGCTCTTAAAGATAGCAGTCAGGGGATATGGGGAGAAGGCAGGAACGGGGTACTGATTGTGGATGATCAGTTATGATCACATTGAAGGGCCGAAGGGTCGAATGGCCTACCCCTAACCCTATTACCTATTGTCTATCTATGTGCCAGTCTAATCTTTGGGATAGTCTCTGCCTCAACTACCTCCCCTGGCAGCTTGTTCCATACACCCACCGCCTTTTGCGTGAACAATCTTATTAACTCCTTCCCCCTTCACCTTAAACCTTTGCCCTCTGGTCCTCGATTCACCTACTGTGGGCAACAGACTCTGTGCATCTACCCAATCTATTCCTCTCATTATTTTATACACATCTATAAGATCACCCCTCTTCCTCCTGCGCTCCAAGGAACAGAGTCCCAACCTACTCAACCTCTCCGCATAGCTCAGAGGCTCTAGTTTTGGCAACGTCCTCGTAAATCTAGAGAGAGGAATGGAGACAAGGAATCTCGGATCCAGACAAGGAGCAGACATAGAGATAAACAGGAGGAAAGGAGAAATGAGAGAGCCAGAGATACATAGTTCACTGTTTATTTCATTGTTCCCACATTTACATTCCCCCTGATTTTATTTCCGCGCTCACTCACTGGGGTTTGTTTTACGACGCGGAATTTGGGGATTAAATGTGAGCCGTTCGTCCAGCGCCGACCTGTTGTCCACCGGGTTTCTGCCCCACAGCCCCTGGCTGAGCCCCGCTCCTGACGCCGGTCCCGGGACCCGACCCTTTTACACACCCGGAGCGGAACCGGAGCAGATTCTCAGCCACTGGTTTCCATCCCAAGTCCCGAAGAAAGGATACATTTTCTCCGTGAATTTATTCCCAGTGAAGGTGTGGAGATGGGACTTGGTGTCCGCGTCGTAAAATGAAACGGTCCCAGACTCGTAACTGAGATAAACTCCCACCCTCCCGGGGATGGGACGGGCGGGGAGAGGGGATGGAGGGGAGGCGAATGCAACAAACTCGTCATCCCACCGCCTGATGCTCCAGACTCCAGTCTCCGGGGTCAGTGTGACCCATCCCTTCCTCTCCACAGACCCTGCGGCGACTCCCAGACTCCAGCGCCGACTCCCCGCCACCTCCACCTCCCAGTAATGTCTCCCCGATATGAATCCCTCCGCTCCCAGCACACATGCACACAGCCAGTCTGTAAACCTCTTCCCGGTGTCAGGGAGACGCCTCAGGGTCCCGGTCAGTCTCACCCTCTTCCGATCCTCAGACACCTGGAGCCGCGCATGCGCTGTTTCCACATCCAGAGAGTCCCCGGGGGTCGGGGGGAGACTCGGGCACAGGCGGGCGGACAACTGAACCCTTGCCCGGGGTTACACCCCAACCACATCGGATGGAGAACACACATCTTTCTCGGCGTTTCTCATCCCGGCAGGAAAGGGGGAAATCCGCAGGTTATTGGGAACGGGAGGGGGCGGGGTCGTGCGGACGGGCAAAACGAATGCGGAAAGTGAGGATGAACGAAAGATTGCGGGTGGGGATGGAGAAATAAGCCGGGTATTCAAATATCTTGCCAGTAGATGGCAAGTGAGACGCAGATTGGAAGTTGAGGAGAGGGATGTGAGTGGTAATTAGACGTGGTTAAGGAGGATGTAGAGATGTGGGGTGGAGTTGCCGTGATCATACTGAACTGGAGAGGCCATCTGCTACTGTTTACTTGCTTTCTTTAGTGGAGGGTGGATTTGATGCGCCCGTACAACCAAGAACACTCTGATCTCATTGTGAACCAATACATGAACATCACTGAGGGACTTGACAATATTCCGCATGTAGGGCAGGTCCAAAGGGAAGTGGGATCTAAACGAGCTGGGTAAATAGATCCAAAATTGCCCGTGTGCTTGGAGGTGGAAGGTTACGGTAGAAGGATGATTTTTCTGCCTGGAGGTCTGTGACTGGTGTGCAGCAGAGATAGGTGGTGCAACCTTTGTTGTTAATTTATATTTACATGGCTTGGATGTGAATGTAGGATGTGTGACTACTAAGTTTATGGAGAACAGGTAATACTGTGGATAGCATGGAATTCTCAAAGTTTGCAACAAGATAGAGGCTAGATCCTCCAAACCTTATGTTCATACAGGGATATCAAAACTGGAGGGCGCGGGTTTAACACAAGAGGATGGAC
>CAUPSL010000757.1:0-49700 GCA_963514005.1 Raja brachyura | reverse complement strand
CATTCGCTCCTTTTACCCCATTCCCCTGCTCAATCCACTCACGCACAGCGCCCAACTCGCAAGCGCGGCTAGAGAGGGAGAGGGTGGGGTGTAGAGAGATCAAGGGCAGAGGCAGGCAGGGGGCAAAGGATAGAGGTCAGGGGCAGAGGCAGCGGGTAGAGGCAGAGGACGGGGCAGAGGGCAGAGACAGGGGGCAGGGCAGAGTAGGAGCGGGAGGGCAGAGAGGGAGCGGGGGGGTGAAATGGTGAGTAAGGTGGCGAAAAAACGTAGCGCTATGGGGGATCGTTTTTGCGCAAATTCAAAAACGCAGATTACGTTCGAGAATCTGCCCTCCCGTGTGACGCCGTGCCCCCCCCACGTGTTGGTCCCACTTGGTCTAGTATACTATTAATACTAGTCATGTTTGTCTGTGTCTGTGAGATCAAGGAACTACACCAAAACGGTACATAATAGCACAAAAACGTTTGCAGAATCTTACTCAACTTTTTCTCGTGGTCATTAGTATCAAGTTTCTTCACATTTGATGTTATATTTCACGTCATTGATATTTAAAGTTTTAAAAAAGCCCAGTTTGAGAAGAATAACTGACTCTGCAGTGAGAGGTTTCTAGAAGCTTCCAGGTACGATGTCACAATGCTATCTCGCAGTCCTCCAGTCACAATTGCATTCATTTACATACACTGCTGTGAACATTCCGCAAGTCAATAATGCCATCACAATGGGATCTCAGCTGCCACTCCCACAGCCCACAGCCCACTCAGCACAGCTTCCAGGGGGGTAAGGAGAGAGTGAGATTTAAAAAAAATATCCGTTGCGCTGCCACTGGTAACGGCAGCCTCAGGCATGTCGCAGTCGCAACTTGATGTGCGTCGCCATCTTCAGTCCAACTGGGCCGCTTACGGGAACGCGGTGTCATCGACAACACGAGCAATGGCGATGTCCATCTCTGGCATTGGTGGCCCAATCGTTGAGAAGCATCATCAGCAGATGCAGAGAGAGAGAGAGAGAGAGAGAGACGGGGGAGAGAGAGAGAGAGAGAGAGGGACAGAGTGAGAGAGACAGAGAGAGAGAGAGAGAGAGAGAGGGAGAGACAGATATAGACATAGCTGGAGAGAGAGAGAGAGAGAGAGAGAGACAGCCAGACAGACAGACACAGAGAGAGAAAGACACCTTGGGTTGTGAGGGGGATGTGGGGGGAGGGGGTTTATGGGGGAAGGTGGTGTGGGGAGGGGCGGGTGCTCGCAGCAGACGCAGCTCGCACTCTGCTCACCCCGCACCTTCAGCCTCACGCAGTAGATCCAGTCCCACTCTGGTTTCACTAAGAGGCTTCCGGTTCAACTCAGCAGCCTCCAGCGCGTGTGCTGGTCGCCGCAGAAGCAGCCCGCATGCTGCTCACTCTCCTCAAGCTGCTCTCTGCCCGCACGCTGCTCAACACATTCCGCCCCTTCAGCTTTTTATTCTCCTCACCGCCGTTAATGACAGCGGGGTGCCGGAAGGGGCGGTTTTTACGATTCTTCAACCTTCATAACATTTGTACTAATACACCGATCGGAATAAAACTTATTTGACTTGCAGCAGCGAAAAATCATAGCGCTATGGGGGATCGTTTTTGCGCAAATTTAAAAACAACACAAACTGCAAGAGGACAAGATGAGAATTTTAGTAATAGTATAGATAGATGGACTAGACCAAGTGGGACGCGTTGGGTCCCATCCCCTCAATGAGTGGTCGCGGCGTCACACACACACACACTAACCACCCCCCCCCCCACACACGCACTATTATTCATTCTCTCCTTTTACCCCATCCCCGCCCTATCCACTCAAGCAAACCCCCAACTCGCAGGCGCGGCTAGAGAGGGAGTGGAGCAGAGAGAGAGAGAGAGGGCAGATAGAAGGAGGGGGGCAGAGAGAGAGAGATAGGGCAGAGACAGGGAGAGAGAGGACCTGACCCGAGGACCCGACGCGAGGACCTGACAGCTCAGTCCCGTCCCCTTATTGAGGGCAGAGCGGGATGGCCGGCGAGCAGGGCGGGCCCAACTTGCTCATTCTTTCGGAGCGGGGGGCGGGCAGAGTCTTAAATAACGGAGGAAGAAGGGCACAGAACCATTGTGACGTCATAAGCGAAAGACAGTCGTTTTTATTTAAGTTTTGTCAGATCTTTTAACATTTTCAGTAATAACTCGAGAAATAATGCCTGAGATTTTCAAATAAGACGATTCTGGACTTCACGGGAAAAATCTCTACCGGAATATATAAAACTTTACCGTTACCGCATCGTCTATTTGCGAAGATGTGATTGCACACAAACACACAAACAAATAAATACACATCCAAGATCAGAGTTTTATAAGTATAGAGATACAGATAGATATGAGGAGAAAGCTGTTTACATAGAATTGTTGATATCAGTAAACATAGAAAATAGGTGCAGGAGTAGGCCATTTGGCCCTTCGAGCCAGCACCAACATTCAATATAATCATGGCTGATCATTCAAAATGAGTACCCTGTTCCGGCTTTTTCCCCTTATCCCTTGATTTCCTTAGCCCTATGAGCTAAATCTAACTCTCTCTTGCAATCATCCAGTGAATTGGCCTCCACTGCCTTCTGTGGCAGAGAATTCCACAGATTCACAACTCTGGGTGAAAAGGTTTTTCCTCGTCTCAGTCCTAAATGGCCTACCCCTTATTCTTAAACTGTGACCCTTGGTTCTGGACTCCCCCTACATTGAGAACATTTTTCCTGCATCTCTCCTGTCCAATCCTCTAAGAATTTTATGTTTCTATAAGATCCCCTCTTATCCTTCTAAGTTCCAGCGAACACAAGCCCATTCTTTCATCATACGTCAGTCCCGCCATCCGGGAATTAACCTGGTTAACCTACGCTGCACACCCTCAATAGCAATAATGTCCTTCCTCAAATTAGGAGACCAAAATTGCACACAATACTCCAGGTGCGGTCTCACTAGGGCCCTGTACAACCTCAGTAGGACCTCTTTATTCCTAAAGTAGGACCTCTTTATTCCTAAACTCAATTCTTCTCGCAATGAAGGCCAACATGTCATTAGCTTTCTTCACTGCCTGCAGTACTGCCAGTGCCTTGACTTGAGACTCACTTCTCCCACAACATTCTTTGAGACATGTATTTTATTCTTTACGTGTTACATTTGGGTGTGGCTTGGGTACCAATGGGCCATGCAGAGATAGTGATCCTTCGAAGGTTGCCTCAGCTGCTCAGAATCCTCCTTTAGCCTATTTACATCATTCTTTCCCATACAGAACAAGGCAAGTGGATCTTTCCTCTCCTGTCCATTGTAGAATCTGGAGTTGCCTGTAGGCCTGACCGGGTAGGAATCGTATGAATGAACCCATGGTTTTTTTTCCCCAACACTATGGCAATCATTACAGAAAACAAATGTTCTTAAATTTCTGGTTATCTTTGATTTTTTAAATTGCCTAACTGAAGATTCAAACTCATGCTTGTAGATCAGGAGTCCATATTTATGTCTGTTCTAGTAATCTAACCAGTTGGCAAGAGGGTTTGGGCAGTGATTACTACAAACCCACTGAGTCCCATAGCAATCTGGACTACATTTCTTCTCAACCTGCTTCCTGTAAGGACTCTATCCCCCACTCCCAATTCCTCCGTCTACGCTGCATCTGCGCCCAAGATGAGGTGTTCCACACCAGGGCATCAGAGATGTCCTCATTCTTTAGGGAACTTCTTCTATTATAAATGAGGCTCTCACCAGGGTCTCCTCTATATCCTGCAGCTCCGCTCTTATTCCACATCCCTCTATTCGGAACAAGGACAGAGTCCCCCTGGTCCTCACCTTCCACCCCATCAGCCGTCATATACAACATATAATCCTCCAACATTTTTGACACCTCCAACGGGACCCTACCACATCTTCCCATCTCCTCCCCTTTCTGGTTTCCGCAGAACTCCCAGGTTAATTCGTCCCTTCCCACCCAAACCACAGAGGGGGTACTTTTCCTTGTAACCGCAGGAAATCCTACACTTGTTGCTTTACCTCCTCCATCGACTCCATCCAAGGACCTAAGCAGTCTTTCCAGGTGAGGCAGAGGTTCACCTGCACCTCCTCCAACCTCATCTACTGCATCCGCTGTTCCAGGTGTTAACTTCTTTACATCGGCAAGACCAAGCGCAGGCTGCGTGATTACTTCGCCCAACACCTCCGCTCAGTTCGCACTGACCAACCTGATCTCCGGTGGTTTAGCACTTCAACTGCCCCTCCCATTCCGAATCTGACCTTTCTGTCCTGGGCCTCCTCCATTGCCAGAGTAAGGCCCAGCGCAAATTGGAGGAATAGCACCTTATATTTCAGGTAGTTTACACCCCAGCGGTATGAACATTGACTTCTCTAATTTCAGATAGTCCTTGCTTTCTCCCTCCTTCCCCTCCCCCTTCCCAGCTCTCCCACAGCCCACTGTCTCCGCCTCTTCCTTCCTTTTTCCCGCCCCCCCCCCGATATCAGTCTCGAAACGTCACCTATTCCTTCTCTCCATAGATGCTGCCTCACCTGCTGAGTTTCTCCAGCATTTTTGTCAAACCACTTGGCAAGATCAGATCCCATTGTTAGAATCAGGGAAACAAGAAGCCAGCTCCTCAGCTGTGATCTTATTAAATGGCATTTCAAACTCAAAGGTCGTCTAACGTTTTGGTGGCTACTTTTTTATGTTTCTTTCAGTTTCCTAAAATTACCATTGTACGTGGTTCAGTGTATTTCATAATTTCCAACTTTGTTTATAAATTCCAGTTTAGTTTGGGGATTTAGCACATAAACAGGCCCTTCGACCTACCAAGTCCGCACCGACCAGCGATCCTCACACGCTAATGCTACCGGACAAACGAGGGACAATTTACAATTTTGCCAAGCTAATTAACCTACACATCTGTACGTCTTTGGATTGTGGGAGGAAATCAAAGATCCCGGAGAAAATCCACGGGGAAGTCACGGGGAGAATGTACAAACTCGGTACAGACAGCAACCGTAATCAGGATTGATCCCGGGTCTCTGAAGCGCTAAGGCAGCAACACTATCGGTGCGCCACTGAAATTAACTTATTGAACTGTAAATGTACAGTGGAACATTTGTGCTCTCTCTCCTTCATGTTTGGTGTGGAATAACCTTTCCTGCTGTATACTTTCAAGTTTCAACGGAAGATATCACATTATTGCATACTGATTTTGATCAGTGCATATTTCGTTGTATTCAATGTAGTTTTAATCAATCATTCCAATAGTGCTTTATTCCTTTTGAGGCACCAATCTGTATGTTCACTAATTAGGATCTTTATTACTAATAGCATTAATTTAATTTAATTTTTCAGAATTTTGGGTACGCAGATAGCAGCTCCTGTTAATGAAGCTTATGCTTGGTATCCTGGCCCAGAGGAGGTGAGAAGCCCGCAGCCAATTTCCAGTCCAGCTACTGGCACTGCCATGAATGAGTAAGTGCCAGTCAAGAATAGCACAACGTTTGTAGCCTCTGAAATTAAGTGATGTTGCATTGTCAATTTAAGATAATATGGTATATTCCAGTTGAAGTCAGCCTCTGCACGACCCATAAATTTAGCATTGTGTTCGATATGCACTCATTCATAATTTGGTGGCAAATGCACCACAAATACATAAACTTTTCTTTTGGCATCGCACTTTAATCTTTCTTTAATCTTTCCATTTGTTTTGCATGTATTGGGAACCAGTGTTATGAGAAAAAGATGCAGGAAGATTGTTCCCGATGTTGGGGGAGTCCAGAACAAGGGGTCACAGTCTAAGGGTAAAGGGGAATTCCTTTAGGACCGAGATGAGGAAAACATTCTTTACACAGAGAGTGGTGAGTCTCTGGAATTCTCTGCCACAGAAGGTCGTTGAGGCCAGTTCATTGGCTATATTCAAGAGGGAGTTGGATGTGGATCTTGTGGCTAAAGGGATCAGGGGGTATGGAGAGAAGGCAGGTACGGGATACTGAGTTGGATGATCAGCCATGATCATATTGAATGGCGGTGCAGGCTCGAAGGGCAGAATGACCTACTCCTGCACCTATTTTTCTATGTTTCTAAATCATGGGTATCCTTGAAAATTTTCAATTTCCCACAGTGTAATTCTCCAGGTAGTTATTGAGCTTGTGAAGAAGTTCAAAGGTTTATTGTCATGTGTACCAATTAAGGTACAGTGAAACTCGATTTACCATACAGCCATGCTAAAAAAAAGCAACAAGACACACAACTACATAAAAGTTAACATAATCATCCACCACAGCGGATTCCACATTCGTCACTGTGATGGAAGGCAATAAAGTTTAATCTTCTTGCCTCTATAGTTGGGACTATTATAGGGAATTGGAATTCATGTTAAAGACGGTCAATTCACGGGGAGGAATGTTGACAACTTTAGTGAATAGCTGCAGTTAGCGGCAGCGTTACAATGGACCCTTGAAATAGGTTAACTTCAGGAACACCAACATCATGGGGACATGTACTAATTGCAATAGAACTGACATTGGGATTAGAGTAGATTAGATAAGGGAGAACTATTAACACTCCCTAAAGATATTAATGACAGATTTTCACAATACTATCAAAATCTTTATTCAACTAAAGTGACAGAACATTCAACAGGAATAAAGCATTTTTACAAAAATGTAACCTTAAAGGCTTAGATTTGCAAGAGCAAGAACTATTAGATGCTGAAATAACGATAAAAGATATCGAAGAGTCAATTAGATCTTTAAAAAATGGAAAGGCCGCAGGCCCTGATGGCCTAAGCTCCGAATTTTATAAAACATTTCATGATCTGATTTCTCCACGCTTACAAACATTGTATAAACACGTTTATACTCAAGAGAAACTCCCGGAAACTTTAAACGAATCTACAATAATACTTATACCCAAAACTGATAAGGATCTGGAAGACCCGGCCTCATCTAGAGCAATAGCTCTCTTAAATACTGATCAGAAAATATTAACTAAAATCCTATCTCATAGATTGAGCTTAGTGATTAACAAATTAATACACCCCGACCAAACAGGTTTTATCCCAAAACGTCACTCATTTTACAATCTGAGACAATTATTTAATATTATATACTTAAATAGAATTGCTAATGTAGATCTATCAATTATTTCGCTAGATGCTGAAAAAGCCTTTGATCGGGTAGAATGGTCATATTTATTTTCGGTGATGGAAACATTTCAATTGGGAGAGAAGTACTGTACATGGGTTAAACTTTTATATTCTAACCCAACAGCTAGAATACTAACAAACCAAGTGTTATCAACTAAATTTAATCTTTCTAGAGGTTGTTGACAAAGATGCCCGCTATCTTCATTATTATTCGCTCTAGCAATTGAACCACTCGCAGAAAATGTCAGAGCTCATCCAGAAATACATGGGTACAATACTAAAGATACAATCAATAAAATCCCTTTATATGCAGATGATGTATTAATATCTATTACAAAGCCAGAAACTAGTATTCCAAATTTATTATATCTAATAACTCAATTTGGTCAGTTTTCAGGATATAGAATTAATTAGAATAAAAGCGAAATCATGCCAATAACGGAACTCAATTTACATATACTACAACAATCACCTTTTAAAATAGTTGAGGAAAGATTTAAATATTTATGTAACTAAGATGTATACTTCTTTATTTAAATCAAATTTCCCACCTTTACTGAATAAACTAAACAAGAATATTCAATATTGGAAAACACTTCCCATTCAATGTTCGTTAGAATTAATGCTATAAAAATGATCTTTTTGCCACAATTATTGTACTTATTCCAGTCAATCCCGATATATATTCCAAAATCTTTTTTCTAAAAAGTAGACTCTACTGTTACAAGTTTCATCTGGGATTATAAGAATCATAGAATAAGTAAAATACATTTATGTAAATCAAAGATTAATGGAGGTTTAGCTCGACCAAATGTTCTGTTTTATTTTTGGGCAGTCCACATTAAAAACATTAATTTTTGGCTGGAAGAAATGGATCAACAACCAGACTGGTTAAGGATGGAAAAGGAGGACTGTTTACCTTTTGAAATCGGTTCGATTATGTTTACACCGACAAAATTGCATTAAAAAAACCTATAGGTAGAACCCTATAATACATAGTGGTACACAAATCTGGAAACAATTAAAAAAGGCTTTAAGATTGGATAATATACCACTCTGTCTATTGTAAACAATCCCTTATGCAACCTTGCTGGTTAAGGGTTTTACACAATGGAAAAATTATGGAATTAAAAAGGAACATCTTTATAAGAAAGGCACTTTTCTTTTATTTCAGGAGTTACAACAGATTTATGGATTACACTCAAATAATTTTCGATATCTACAACTCAGAGATTATGTTAAATCAAATACACAAGATTATAGGAATAGGGAACCAGAAATCCTTGATGAATGTTTGAATAAGCATTCTAAGACAGAAAAACTAACAACTTATATGTATAATATCCTTTTAGATAGTGAGGTCCCATCGATGGAATCACATAACCATACATGGGAAAATGAATGGCCAACCCATAACGACAGATATTTGGGACAAAAGTTTACAATATATATGTCAATGCTCGTTAAATGCCAGACATGCTTTAATACAATTTAAAGTATTACACAGATTACATTACTTAAAAGATAAACTGAATAGAATCTTTCCACATGTCTCTCCTATCTGCGATAAACGTCAGCATTTTAGAGGCTAACTTAACACATACTTTTGCAAATTGTATAAAAATTAAAAATTTCTGGATTGAGATTTTCAAAATAACTTCTAAAGTTATTAATACTAAACTGGATCCGGACTCAAAACTAATAATACTTGGAATATCAGAACAAAGGTTAACACTTACAACAAGCCAAAGAAATTTCCTAGATTACAGTATAATAATCGGGAAGAAATGAATATTAAAATTTTGGGAAGGCCCTATAACCCCAACAATTAAAATGTGGATTATGGAAATGTCGGAGACCCTACACCTGGAAAGAATCAGATTTGCCTTAATGGACAAACAAGAACTCTTTGTTAGAATATGGTCTTCTTTCATCGATTATTTGAAAGGGTAGATTGATTCGGCAGGGGAACCTAACTGAAACGGACTCGGGATCAGATGAAAAGTTATACTCTATATTCCTTGATCTTATCTCCAATGATGTATTAATGGTAAATTATTCCATTCCTTATGATTTTTTTTTGATTTTTTTCCTCTTTTTTTCTCTCTCTATTTTTATTACTCTTAATCTATAAAAATAAAAATAAACTATTAACATATAACATATATAACATATAACAATTACAGCACGGAAACTGGCCCTCTCGGCCCTTCCAGTCCGTGCCGACCATTTATTTTCCCCTAGTCCCATCTACCTGCACTCAGACCATACCTCTCCATTCCCTTCCCTTCCATACACCTATCCACTTTACGTTTAAATGTTAAAATCGATCCTGCCTCCACCACTTCTGCTGGAAGCTCATTCCACACAGCCACCACTCTCTGAGTAAAGAAGTTCCCCCTCATGTTACCCCTAAACTTCTGTCCCTTAATTGTCATGTCATGCCCTCTTGTTTGAATCTTACCTGCCCTCAATGGGAAAAGCTTATCCACGTCAACTCTGTCTATCCCGTTCATCATTTTAAAGACCTCAATCAAGTCCCCTCTTAACCTTCTGCGCTGCAAAGAATAAAGACCTAACTTGTTCAACCTTTCTCTGTAACTTAGTTGCTGGAACCCAGGCAACATTCTAGTAAATCTCCTCTGTACTCTCTCTATTTTGTTGACATCCTTCCTATAATTAGGCGACCAATTAGGCTGTTAGAGGCAGAATGATTCAATTGATAATATTAATAATGTATGATTGATGTACACAAAATACTTCTACCATAATATTTGTTTGCCAATTTATTGCTTACCTCTAATAAAAATATATATTTTTTAAAAACTGACATTGGGATGCATTGTATACGGCAGCACAGCACAAGAACAGTCTCGTTGAACTATGATGTCTGTGCTGTCCATGATGCCAAATTAAATTAACCCCACATGCGTGCACATGATCCGGACCCACCATTCACTGCATTTTATTTGGGAGCGGAGGGCACGTAATCCCTCATCGTAACTCCTCATAAAATAAAGATCAAACTTCAAACTGGTAAGTTCTCATTTAATCTTACTATTTTACTTCGGAGTCACGTGAGTGACTACGTGAAGATTTCAAAGCTCTGTGATTTCATGCCCTGGAACGAGTCCATGCTCACACACTGCCATGCTGGGATTAGAGGATGAACGTATTTCAGACATGACACTGGCTGAAAAACAAAATAGGTATTTATTCATACCAACACAATAATATATCCCACATAGGGTACTATTTAGCAGTACTCAAAATTTTTCCTGCAAAAGTGTAAGGAGAGGCCACGGGTTTATTATAGAAGCGTTCTCATTGCTCCAACCCGCTGTGGCCAGGATGTGGTCCATGGGTACTTCCATCATCCTAGCCGCCGAAGTAGATGCAGCCCTGGTGGAAGTGAGATTTGAAGACATTAGTGTCCACCCCCGCTGCATCTAACACCACCCATAACCATCTTGATATGGTTTGCACCGTGACTTTGTGATGGGGCCGTTTATGGCTTATAAGCAAAGCTTTCTCCGTGCCCCTTAGAGCCTTTGTGACTTTGATATATTGTAATATCAGTGTAACGATGCAGAGTCGAGTATCTGCAGGATAAGCTTGAAACTCTAATGTTTGTCCAGACGAACCGGGTCGGTCTTGTTTTAACAACCCCTGTATAAGAAAAGTTATTTTGCCATTAGTGATAGTCATGGCGTCCATACTTAACTTGTGTAGGGACTGGACCCGTTGTGCTGTAACAAGTGCCATAATCATTACCATTTTATAGGTGAGCTTGTCCAAGGTGAGCCCCGAATTGGGTGTCCATCCTCGTAACATAGTCAAGACTGTGCTAATGTCCCACGTATGGTTGTATCTGGGCCTAGGGAGATTGGAATTAAATATTCCCCTCATTAGTTTAGACACTAATGGGTGTGATCCAATAGCCAGATGATCACTCCCTTTGCCCAGATAATTCGATAGAGCACTCCTTGCACAGTTGATGGCACTGTAGCTTAATCCTTCATCGTAGTGAAGGGTAGCCAGGAATTCCAGTACTTCCGTGGTGGTGGCTGTTTCATAGGTAGTGTTCATTGTAGTACAGAACACTTCCCACTTCCTGATATAGGTCAGGTACTGTTTTCTGGTGGACTCCCTGCACGACGCTGAGATGGTATTTATTGTTCTGTCGGTGAGTCCATATCGCAGAAGTGGCCGTTTCAGAATCTGCAAATTAACAGGTCCATGCGGTCATGACATGGATGGCTATCCCCTGTAACGGGATGTATCAATAAACTAGGTCGTTTGTTGACCTGGATGCAAGGTTCTGTGGCCATCTTCTGTACTGCTGGGAACCATGGTTGGGTAGGCCAGTCGGGCACAACCAAAATCCCCGATGCGGAGTCTTGTCTTATTTTTTGCAAGACCCGACTGATGAGGCAGAAGGGGGGAAATGCATAGCAGAACAAATCCCCCCAATGTAGCGAGAAAGCGTCCATCGCTACTGCCCTTGTTTCTGGTTCCCAAGCAACATATGTTGGAAGTTGGTGATTAAGTCTGGATGCAAAAAGGTCGATATCTGGTGTCCCATAACGTTCTATAATATCCGTAAACACTTTCCGATCCAACATCCATTCTACGTTGTCGTTGAATTTTCGTGATCTGGTGTCTGCCACTGTGTTTAGCTTACCTGGAAGGTAAGTGGCTGAGATCCAAATTTTCCTTTGCAGGCACCAGTGCCAGATATTATTAGCCAATTCATCACATGATATCGACTTTATTCCACCCATATGATTAATATAGGCCACCACTGTGGTGTTGTCAATTTGTAACCTGACATGCGACTGGTGCATATCTGAGCAGTATGCTCTTAGACCATGAAATGCTCCCAGCATTTATGAATAATTAATCGCTAATGATTTGAATAGGGTTAGCTCTTGTGCACCCCATCTACCTCCACAACTTGTGGTGATATTAGTTGCTCCCCAACCTTTAGCACTGGCATCAGTTTGTAAGATAACCGAGGGATCTGAGGAAAGACATCCTTGACATCCTTGCCATAGAGGGGGTACAGAGAAGATTCACCAGACTGATTCCTGGGATGTCAGGACTTTCATATGAGGAAAGATTGGATAGACTCGGTTTGTACTCGATGGAATTTAGAAGATTGAGGGGGGATCTTATAGAAACCTACAAAATTCTTAAGGGGTTGGACAAGCTAGATGCTGGAAGATTGTTCCCGATGTTGGGGGAGTCCAGAACAAGGGGTCACAGTCTAAGGATAAGGGGGAATTCCTTTAGGACCGAAATGAGGAAAACATTCTTTACACAGAGAGTGGTGAGTCTCTGGAATTCTCTGCCACAGAAGGTAGTTGAGGCCAGTTCATTGGCTATATTTAAGAGGGCGTTAGATGTGGCACTTGTGGCTAAAGGGATCAGGGGGTATGGAGAGAAGGCAGGTACGGTATACTGAGTTGGATGATCAGCCATGATCACATTGAATGGCGGTGCAGGCTCGAAGGGCCGAATGGCCTACTCCTGCACCTATTTTCTATGTTTCTATGGATTCATGATAGTGATGGGGTTAGAACAAAGCTGTGCATTTTCTATCCACCAATTTAATTCAGATTTTGCCTTTTCTGGTAGTTTCATAGGCCTGTCAAAATGGCCTGCATGATTTTTGAGAGCTATAATTTTTGCTCTTTGAAGGTTTTGATAATGGAGTGGCCCAAATTGTGCTGCGGGAAATGCAGCCACTATTTTCCCAATCACTCTGGCTACTTGCCGTATGGATGGATCCCTGATGCCAGTGAGGCTCCTGCATGCTTCTATCAAGTCCACCACCTTGTTAGGTGGTAAGGTGATAGACATTTGCACAGAGTCAATAGTGAACCCCAAATAATCCATGGTAGTGGAGGGTTCCAATTTCGACTTATCTGGATTTATGATAAATCCCAGCTTTTGAAAAAGATGTTTTGTGGCTAGAACTGCCAATGTAGCCATCTCCAAATTCTCCCCGACAATGAGGATATCATCAAGGTAGGCCATGACAATATGGTTTTGTTTCCTTAAATAGGCTAAAGCTGGTTTCAATATTTTGGTAAACAGCCTGGGTGCTGATGATAACCCATTGGGTAAGGCTTTATATTGCCATAATTGTCCCATCCAGATAAATTTCAGGTATTTCCTATGATCCTTGTGTATAGGTACTGAATAGTATGCATCCTTAAGGTCAATGCAAGCCATGTAGTACCTTTCAGATATTAGCTGTCTAGCCATGACAAAAGTGTCCATTTTTAAATGAACATACTGAACGGAAGTATTTAGTTCGGTCAGGTCTATAATGATGCGGCACCCGCCATCTTTTTTATTTTTAGTAAATATATTCGATACGAACTCCTGAGATTCTCTGATAGTCTTCTCAATTACCCCTTTGTTGATTAGTCTTGATAGTTCAGCATGGCCTGCCATTCTTTCTTTTTGTGAAAGTATAAACTTCCGGCTAGACGAATGCTGAACTGGGGTAGGGAGTTCGTGAATAAACTCAATTTTATAACCCTGAATACTTCCGACTATGTAAGGATCAGAGGTAAAGGTGCGCCATACTTCATGAAACAAGTGCAACCGTCCCCCCACATTAGATGAATTTAGACATGCAATGTTCCTGAGGGAACCAGACCCACCTACCTCCATGGTTACTGCCGGTGTTGCGGTCTTTGCCCTTGCTTCTTTTGTTGCTGTATTGCTGTGTTGTAGGGATGGCGCATTTTCCAAGAAGGCCGGGCTGGGCCATGGCCTAAAAAAGACCGTTGTGCAGGTGGGCCGGCCTTCGAGCTTTCACCACCGGACGGTCTGTTATAGTATCGCTGTCCGGTGGGTGTGTAGGGGTGCTGCCGCTGCTGATAATGGGGTTTGGAGGTACCAGGTACCTTAATCAGGCCTATAGCCTTGGCCTCCTCATCCAGGTCTTTCACCTGTTTTGGAAGGTTATCCCCAAACAGCAGATTAGGTGGTTGCAAGTTACCTGACCTGCATAACCCCGCAAATTTGGGATTAAGTGCAGGTTTTATGATGCTCTTCCGATAGCTGTTTATTTCGAACTGTGTGTTACACAGCAAAGCCAGAGCATCTTGCAGTTCTTCTGGTAACTCCACCACTGCTGTAATCCCGGCGGCCAATAGTTTCAGAATCCTCTGAAGCTTGATTTTCTGCCCTCTAATAGTAGGGCTCATGTTCCCCCATATAGGGTTATTCACCGCAGGAACATTCAGAGAGTTACAATTTTCAGGAGCGAGATACTTCTCAGCAGTTGCGTTAACGGCTTGCTCCTGAAGCTGGTTGGTAGCCATATAGTTAATGCTGGCTGCCAGCTTCTGGTGAATAGGCAGTCCTTTCTGAGTAGGAACGGCATGTTTGTTCACCATATCCAGTAACTCTTCTTGCACCCCTGACACTGCTGGTTGTTCAGCCAAGTCCCCCTCTTCAGGGTCAGCCCAGTTCTGACCCCTAATGCTCCCCTGCGAAGAGGGTGAGACATTTGGCAGTCCATGATAGGATTCTGCCGTGGGCCTGCGAAGAGGCCCACTGTGACTCTGCCCCTGCAAAAGCAGGTCACGCTGGAGCAACTGCTCCATCATCCGCTCCATGCGGGAGAGACGCCCGCCATCGCTATCAGCGAACGGGGTGTCTTCGGGTCCGGACCCAGCTGAGTCAACGGCCCCGTCCGACTTCCGGGTGGTTTTGCTGCCCGACCGCGGCGTACCTGCGGTCCTCATCGGCGAAAAGTCGGGAGCTGCCGGTAACACCTGCAGCTCTGGAGTAGCGGCACGCTGCTGGCTGCTTCCCACAGCAGCGGATTTTGCCGCTGCTCTCTTTGATTTCCGCGACTCCATGTTGGGTTTTCTCCTGTAAGTAAGAAAAACACCGAGTCGCCACGCTCACCACTACAGGTGAGACTTACCTTCCGTAAGTTTTTAAACTTATGCTGGAGGAGCGACGCTCCTCCCGACTGTCGCTTCCGCAATGCGTTCGACGATATGTCGCGCATGCGTGCTGGCGGGGTCTTCACGTAGTCACTCACGTGACTCCGAAGTAAAATTTACTGTGTAAGTCCTGCCCTGGTTTGACATACAAAAGTGTAACACCACACGTATGTCAGAGTTAAATTCCATTTGTCAATCCTTGGCCTACTTTCCAAACTGATCTGGATCCTGTTGTAAACAATTTCCTTCCTCACTGTCCACTATGCCATGCATGTTGATCTCATCTGTAAATTTACTAACAGTGTTAACTGCATTGCCACCCAAATCAGTAATGTAGATGAGAAACAGTTTTTGGAATGGATTGCGCACATTCCAAACAATCCCTTCCAACAACGTTTCCACCACGGACATCAGGCTTTGTGGCTAGTAGAACCATGGCTTGCCCTTGTTACCCTTATTAAATAATGATGCAATTCTTCTTCTTGTGTATGGAGTGCCAGCCTAAAGTTGTAGATCAAAGGTTGACATCCATATCAGGACAGCATCAGTTACTGGGTGGATGGCTTGATGCCCCCAGGGAAAAGCCTCAGTGAGCAGTCATTCACGATGTGTGGGATGGTCTGGTCTGGATGTCCGCAGTCACAAGCAGGGCTGTCTGTCATCTCCCACTTATGCAGGCAATGGGCTGTTCTTGCATGGAGGGTGCGGATTCTGTTCAGGGTTGAGGGCCTGTCCCACCAGCATGCGACTGCATGCGGCGAGCGCGACCAAACATGGTGGCTTGAGGCGTACGGCCTCGCGGGGTCGGACCCACTTCCAACTGCGGAGCCGTTATGGAGCTGGTCCCAACATCATACTCACCAATCAGCTGGGCAGGAGGCGGGCCGACTGAATTTGGACGTCGCACGACATCGGGCGGTGGCGTCATCACGCAACAGCATGCCGGGCGGTGATGTCATCGCGCAACGCCACGCGTAAGACGTAAGCCGTCAAGACGCTGCGTAAGACGCCGAGACGCTGCGTACGTCCTCAATGCGGCTGCGGGCCACCAGGCTGTTGCCGCGAGGGAGTTTTGAACAGTGTCAGTTTTTCGGAGCCCTGCACAACTCCATATGGCTCCGGCAATCGAAGTCGGGCCGGCCCCGCGAGGGTGTACGGCTCAAGCGACCACATTAGGTCGCACTCGCCACATGCAGTCGCATGCTGGTGGGACAGGCCATTTAGCTATTGCTTGCGATGGAGGTCAAAACCCAGTGGTTTCACTGTGGGGTCTGTGATGACCTCTCCACTGTTGGTGTTGGCATCTTGCAGGCTCTGGGCCACACAGTTTTGGGGTCAAAGTCTTCCAGGGATTTAACAGAAGACCAGAAGGGTTTGCAGGACTTCAGGCGCATGTTGGGCAGATTGTTCAAGTCAGCATGGAGGGGAAGGTCAGGGTGAGCCTCGATGGTGCACCAATATTTCAACATCCTCTCCCTTCTGCGTATGCTGGGAGGGGCGATATGAGAGAAGACAGGGAGCCACTGCAAAGCTGTTGACTTAAGCGTCTCTGTGATGACCCGCATTGCAGAGCTGAGGACTGTGTCAACTCATTTGGTGTGGCAGCTATTAGCCCGGCTGTTGAGCAAAACTCGGCTGTTGAGTAGACTAGGGCTAAGCTTGCGGTACAGAGAGTGTGTGCATTGGATCCCTAGCTGTTGCCTGCAAGTTTTCCCGATGATGTTGACACTTGCTTTCAGTTTATCAGCCACCCTCTTCAGGTGTTCATGATAGGTGAGGGTGCGACCCAGGGTGACTCCGAGGTACTTGAGGAATTCGTCATTCTTCACCGGCTCACCAGAAAAGGACACTCGGAGCTTTGCATTGGCGAGCCGATTGCTGAGGTGAAAGACAGTGACAGCTGTCTGAGAAATGGTGCAATGTTAGCCACTTCTAGTCTTTCAGAACTTCACCTGTGGCTAAAGATGATGCAGATATTTTTGCAAGGGCCTCCACAATTTCCTTCTTAGCTTTCCACCAGGCCCAAGGATTCACTTTGGAGAGAGCCTCAGTCTGAAGAAGTCTCGACTCGAAACATCACCCATTGCTTCTCTTCAGAGATGCTGCTTGTCCCTCTGAGTTACTCCAGCATTTTGTGTCTGCCAAGGATTCACGGTCAGTCCCTGGGGATTTATCCACCTCAACATGATTTACAACAGCCCATAGCTCAATTTTGGTAATTTATATATGATCTAAATCATCATAACTCCTATACCTCAATTCCTTAGCTTCCATCATCTTCCCAGTAAACAGAGCCAGTCATAGTGCCACTCATCCAGCAGGTGCTGTTATCTACTCCTAAGAGGCTTCCGCACAAGTATCTAAAATGATATACTTGTTTGAGACAGGGACAGCCTCTCGCACTCCTGCACTGCCTGCCTCACCTGACAGTCACCCATCCATCTGCCTGAACCCTCTCTGCTTCCTGTATACTCCTCGGTGAGTCCAACTGTCACTCCTACCGATCTATGCCATCAGAGGATCTGCAAAAGACACACTGCAAACACTGGACCAATTCCTGACTTGCCATGTCTCACGGGAGGACTATACCACTCCGCTAACTGTCATTACTACTCACATTTACCATAGAGGAGGTCTAAACTGGCAGTCTTAAAGCACATAAAGGTGGATAACTGCCCAAGGCCTGCAAGTGCATCCTTGGATTTTGTGGGAAAAAAGTGATGGGGTCCTGGCAGAGATATCTGTATCATTTTTTAGGCATGGTAGAGGTACTGGAAGACTGGTGGGTGGCCAGTGTTGTGCCTTTATTTATAAAGAGATGATAGGACAAGCCAGGGGACTACAGGCCAGTAAGTTTAAAAGCAGTTTAATTTAGTTTAGTTTAGAGATACAGTGTGGAAACAGGCCCTTCAGTCCACTGAGTCCTCGCTGACCAGTGATCCCTGAGGTCAAGATTGAACCCAGGTTTCTGGCAACTCTACTGCTGCACCACCGTGCTGCCCGTGCCGTCCAGGTGTAGTAGAGTTTCTGTAGAGGATTCCACCTGCATTTAGAAAGGCAAAGACTCGTTAAGGATAATCAACGTGGTTTACTGTGTGTAAGAATTTGATTGAGCGTTCTTTGTAGAGATTACCAAGAGGTTGGACAAGGGCAGGATGGTACACGTTACCATCATGGACTTTATTAAGGCCTTTGACAAGGTCCCGCATGCTAGGCTGCTCGGAAATGTTAGACCACGTGGAATCCAGAGTGAACTAGACAACTGGATACAAACTTGGCTTGGTAGCAGGAGTCAGAGGATGGTAAGAGTCAGAGTCAGTGGATAATTGTTTATTCATATGGGAAGCAGGAATTGGTGCTGGGTCCAGTATTATCCATCATCTTATCTGTATTAATCATTTGGATGAGAATGTAGTTGAAGTGTTTAGTAACTGTGCAGATGACACCAAACTTGGTGGTGTTGTGGACAATAATGTATGTTATGCAAGACTGCAACCCGATCTAGATTAATCGGGAAAGTGGCATATGAGTGGACGTTCATTGAATTGAATGTGTTTGAACAGATGTGGAGGAAGGAAACACAAACAAAATGAGAGCGATCTGATCTGGTCAGGTGTTCAATGGCTTGTGTAAACAAAAGGTTTCTGGAGAGCTGTCCACTGTCTAACTGCACTAGGTGAGCCAGTTCCTATTTAACCTTGTAGCAAACATACACAAGAGACTTTCATCCTGTGGGGTTTGCATTCAGATTGTTGACATGATGAGTGAACCCAATTGTGTGTCGACATTCTGTGATTTTACTCCAGTTTTCTCTGATATGTCAATGTACATAACCACAGGGCATGTTCGTGTTATATAGACTTAACAACATCAAACAATTTCACAATAGAGATACTTGCACGCAAGCTCAATCTTGTGTTTGTAATGCATACAAAACAACAATTTTAATTTAAAATAACTGGAAATACATTGCATCTTTCGTCTTTAGAGATAGAGCGAGGAAACAGGCCCTTTGGCCCAGTGAGTCAGTGCCGACCAGTGAATGCCGCACATTAACTGAATCCAACACATCCAGTCTGAAGAAGAGTTTCGGCCCGAAACATTGCCTATCTCCTTCGCTCCATAGATGCTGCTGCACCCGCTGAGTTTCTCCAGCATTTTGTGTATCCCGCACATTAACACTATCGTTAACATTAGGGTAAAGATAGCATTTTATCTAAGCAAATTAACCTACTAACCTGTACGTCTTTGGAGTGTGGGAGGAAACCAGAGCACCCGAAGAAAACCCACGCAGTTACGGGGAGAAAGTATAAACTTCAAGCAGACAGCACCCGTGGTCAGGATCAAACCCGTGTCCATGGCGTTGAGGCAGCAGCTCTACCGCTGTGCACTGTGCCACGTCTGTGGAGAGAGAAACAGAATTAATGCTTCAGATCTTGCACCAACCTGAAATGTTAACTATGTTTCCATCTCCACAGATGCTGCCTGACCCGCTGATAATCTCCAACACTTTCTACTTTTATTTCGGTGCTGATTTGACCCATCAGCAGCGATTAGTAGATAAGGAACTATTTTTTTTAAATTCGAACCATATCAAGTTGTGGAGTAAATATAGAACCTCCCAGGGCATCATACTCAACCTCAGATGACCTTTGTGTTAAAGAAGGAACTGCAGATGCTGGAGAATCGAGGTTCGAGAATCGAGAATCTGAAGAAGGGTCTCGACCCGAAACTTCGCCTATCTCCTTCGCTCCTTAGATTGCTGCTGCACCCGCTGAGTTTCTCCAGCTTTTTGTGTAACCCTCAGATGGCCTTTGTCAGATATTCATTAGGGAATGGAACAGTTTTCCATCACAGTTCACCTTAAACCACATAGAACATAAAACAGTGCAGCTCAGGAACAGGCCCTTCGGCCCACATTATCTGTGCTGAACATGATGCCATAAACTAATCTCCTCAGCCTGCACATGATCCATATCCATCCACTTCCTGCATATCCACGTGAACAGAATCCTTGAACAAAATGGAATTGTGTTTTCTTTTTTTCAGACTTTGTCTTGTTGGAAAGAGTGCAACGTTCTTGGGTCTGCCTCTGTGCGAAGGGAGCGACTTGATGCAGAAGATTGGCAGGTTTCCCTGGGAAGAAGAAAGAGACGAGTCGGAGGACAGCGTTATCATTGCAGAAGGCTTTATGGAGGAGTATTTGGCACTTAATTACAATGACCAGTAGGTATCAAATTAGCCAATTTAACCAGAATAACAATGGATTTCATGACCTTTTTAAAATTAGCTTTAGCGTCATTCATTCTCTCTTCAGTACCATCTTGGAAAACCTATTCCGTCTTCACAGCACTGGTCACTCACAACCCTATGCTAAAAATCAATGTCTGTTTCCCTCTTCTCTTAACAATAATGTAAACTTGCATTTATTCCATTCTATATAGCACGATGGATGTAGCTAATGTTAAGGGTGTTGATAATATTTTGGCTGTATTGTGAAGAATTGCTTTGGAGCCAGCCGAGCTGTTGCATACATTTGCAATAGCGATATTATTTTAGCAGAGTAAAAAATTGCCCAGATATATCTGTTCACAAAAATTAGGATCAACCACAGCTAACAGAATAGCCTAATTTGACACTAAAGTGGGTGGTATTGTAGATAGTTGTCAATATGACACTAGTTGTAGATGGTTGTCAAAACTTGCAGCAGGATCTTGATCGGTTGGGCAGGTGGGCAGTGGAATGGTTGATGGAATTTAATGCAGAGATATGTGAGGTGTTGCATTTTGAGAAGTCTAACATAGGCAGGACCGACACAGTAGAACTCTGGGGAGTGTTTTAAAGCAGAGGGATCGAGGTATACAGGGGCATAGTTTGTTGAATGTGGCACCAAAGGTTAGATACGGTGGCCCAATAGGCTTTGGGCACATTGTCTTTCATCAGAGTATTGAGTAAAGATGTTGGGAGGACATATTGCGATTGTATAAAACATTGTTGAGGCTGCATATAGATGATTGTGTTCTGGGCACCATGTTGTAGGAAACATTTTGTAAAACTGGAAAGGGTGCAGAGAAGATTTATGAGGATGTTGCCAGCGCCCGAGGGCCTTAGCTATAGGGAGTGTTTGAACAGGGTAGGAGTTGGAACGCAGAAGGATGTATAGTGAGAGCAATGGACAGGCATTTCTGTGGCCAGAGGCAAGATAGTGTTGCCTCTTTGCTGCCAGGGTAAAGGATGTCTCTGAACGGTTGTGAAGCATTTTTAAACAAAAAGGGTAAATAGCTAAAGGTTGCAGTACACAACGATACTAAGAATACATGGAAAAGAAGAATGAGCAGTTGCAGCAGGACTTCAGGGAGCAGAAGTTAGGTCTAAGATTGGGCTCTCTGGATGTCTACCATAACATATTGTCACACAACATAGCAGGAGGCCGTTTCTGACTATCGAGTGTATGAAGCTTACAGAACAATCACATGCACCCATTCATTTTTCTTGTAAACTATTTACCCCACAATTATATCAGCTTCACCAGATTCTATCACTCACTTATCCAGGGGCAATTTGCAGTGGTCACAATTAACCTCTGCGAAACCAAGTGCAGACTCTCCGATCATTTCGCTGAAAGTCTTCGCTCAATCTGCCGCGTCCTACATAATCTTGCGGTTGCCAAACACTTTAACTCCCCTTCTCATTCCCACACTGACCTTTCTGTCTGGGGTAGATAAAAATGCTGGGGAAACTCAGCGGGTGAGGCAGCATCTATGGAGCGAAGGAAAAGGCAACGTTTCTGGTCGAGACCCTTCTTCAGACTCTGTCTGGGGCATCTTCCATTGTCAAAGTGAGGTCAAACGTAAATTGGAGAAACAGCATCCCATATTTCGCTTGGGCAGCTTACAACTCAGCTGTATGAATATTGATTTCTGTAACTTCAAGTAACCCTTGCATCCCCTCTCTGTTCCTCCCAAATCCTAGACGTTGTACTAGTTTCACTGTCGTCCGGTTGAGTTGCTGTCTTTTTACTCGTTATTGATTATCCCACAATGGCCTATCGTGTGCGCCACATATCCTTGATTATCATTGCTTTTTGCATATCTTCCATTCCTTTTTCCTAAGTACCGTCTATATCTTTCGTTCCCCAGAGTCTCGGTCTAATGAAAAGTCTCGACCCGAAATGTCACCTATTCCTTTTCTCCAGAGATGCTGCCTGACCCGCTGAGTTACTCCAGCCTTTTGTGTCTGTCTTCAGCAGATCTGTGGAAGGTGTAAGGAAACTGGAGCATTCAAGGGAAACCTAGACAATTGCAGAGAGAACAATCAAGCACCACACAGACAAACATAGAAGTGTACAGCACAGGATCAAACACTTCGACCCACAATGTCTGCGCCTAACATAATGCCAAGTTAAACTAATCTCTAATTCGTATCCCTCCATTACCTGCATCCATGTGCCTGTCTAAGATCCTCTTTAATGGAATTACCATGCCTGGGTCCACCACCACCATTTCTGGCAGTGCCCATCACTCTTGGCATCATGCAGCACAAAAACAGGTCCTTCGCCCCAATTTGACCAAGCCGACCAAACTGCCCATTTACGCCAGTCCCACCTGCCCATTGTTGGCTCATATTCCTCTAAACCCTTCCACTCTTTGTGCAGAAAAGATTGCTGTGCACACCTTTAAACCTCCCCCCTCTGACTTTAAAGCTATGCCCTCTAGTCATTGGCATTTCCGCCCTGTGGAAAAAGGCTCTGACTGTCTACTCTATCTATTCAGGTTTCCCCATTGAGAACAATCCATGTTTGACCAAGCTTTCTTTATAATTAATACCCTTCAATCCAAGTAGCATTCTGGCGAACATGTACACTACCATGTGCACTTCTGATTGCCACACTAAAAGGACATGAATGCATGGGCACGGTGCTCTGTATGGGGATGTTGGGGGATTCCAGGAGTCACGGTTTAAGAATAAGGGGTAGGCCATTTAGGACTAAGATGAGAAAAAACTTTTTTACCCAGAGTTGCGAATCTGTGGAAACTCTCTGCCACAGAAGGCAGTGGAGGCCAATTCACTGGATATATTCAAGAGAGAGTTAGATATAGCTCTTAAGGCTAACAGAATCAAGGGATATGGGGAGAAAGCAGGAACTGATTTTAGATGATCAGCCATGATCATATTGAATGGCAGTGCTGGCTTGAAGGGCTGAATCGCTACTCAAGCACCTTTTTTTCACTATGTTTCTATGTATGCTGACTGAGAGCTTTTTAATTATGAGAAGTGACCTGAAAGCGGTTTTGTTCTCCTTGGGGCAGAGGAGGCTGAAGGGAGACCAGATAGAAATGTGCAAAATTGTGAGAGTAAGAAATATTCACCCATAGCAGGAGTATCTAAGACCATGGGTTTAAAGTAAAGTGGGAGGGTGACGGGACTTTGCAGTGCAGTACTTAATAGGCCGAGACTCGGTAAATGTTTAAGATGTTTCTATAGACATACTTGAGTCACTGAGGCATGAAAAGCAACACTCCAGCAAATTTGCCAGAAAAAGTGCTGGGGAATGGGATTAATATCAATGGGGACTTGATGGTTGGCATGGACATGATGGGGTAAAGATTTTGTTTCTTTCCATGTGACTTTGTGACTCTGCGTTTTTATTGTGGGTTTCAGACATCTATTCTGTATGCAAATTGATGTGTTTTCTTTGCATGTACGTAATTTATTGACAGATTTGTGCCATGTAACCACACAGGGAGGAAGATGGCTCTGAGACAAGGCTGGATCTGTCCTTGCAGTACGAAGACAGAAGTGGTTTGCCTCCAATCTCTCCAAGTCTCTGCAGAAGGAATACTATTGTGACAGAGCTCTTTGATGAGGTGTGGGTGGAGGTCGTGAGGTGTATGGAGGTGCTGATTCGTAAGCATTGGGATGCACATGTTTCAGGTACAAAAGAACTAAACAAAAGATAGCACTTCATGAAAATCATTCTTGTACTAATGAAATGCAATGCAGTTAGTTTCTGCCAAGATCTGCATGGATCTGATGCAGACATACTGGTGATTCAGCTGTTCCTAAGTGGAGGTGTGGTGAAGCCATCTGCTCAGCAGACAATAGCCATGGATACGTCATGGAGAACAACATGAAAATTCTGATTTTTACAAATTTGCAGGCTGTCTGGCTAAGAAATCTATCCACGAGGACTGGCAAGTAGCCAACATCGTTCCTTTATTTAAAAAGAGCGATGGGGTCAAATCAGGAAATTATAGGCCAAGACCTTTACTTCAGTGGTAGGCACATTATTGGAGAATATTCATTGTGGTAAGATCTGGTAACATCCAGGCAGAGGTCATGTCCTACAAACTTGATTGAGTTTTTTGAGGAGCTGATGAAGATGATCAAAGAGGGCACGGCAGTGGATGTTGTCCACATAGACATTAGTGAAGATAGACACAAGATGCCGGAGTAACTCAGAGGGTCGGGCAACATTTCTGTAGTAAAGGAATAGGTGGCTTTTCGGGTTGAGACCCTTCTTCAAATTGACAGTCAGGGGAGAAGGAAACCAGAGGTATGAAACGGTTCAGAACAAATCGGAGCCGGCACGAATGTCCTCCTACTCTCCGGTTCTACAACTAGAGTTTAGTAACGATATGACAAGGTCCTTCATGGTAGGCTGATGCAGAGGATTGAGGCACATGGGAACCATAGAGAATTACCGATTGGGTTAGTAAAAGCTTGGCCATAGAAGGAGGGTAGCAGTGGAGAGGCGTTATTCTGACTGAAGATCTTGACCAGTGGTGTTCCGCTGTGTTCTTGTACTGTGTTCTTATACATCTGTTGTTTGTGATACTTACAGTGCCCTCCATAATATTTGGGACAAAGACCCATCTTTTATTTATTTGCCTCTATACTCCCCAATTTGAGATTTATAATAGAAAAAAATCACATGTGGTTAAAGTGCACATTTTAGATTTTAATAAAGCCCATTTTTATACATTTTGGTTTCACCATGTAGAAATTACAGCAGCGTTTATACATAGTCCCCCCGTTTCATGGCACCATAATGTTTGGGACAGCAATGTGATGTGAATGAAAGTTACCATGTTTTGTATTTTGATGCATATCCTTTGCATGCAATGACTGCTTGAAGTCTGCGATTCATGGACATCACCAGTTGCTGGGTGTCTTCTCTGGTTGTTTTGGGGGCTAGTCCCCTTCAGTTTTCTCTTCAGCATATAAAAGGCATGCTCAATTGGGTTCAGATCAGGTGATTGACTTGGCCACTCAAGAATTGACCATTTTTTAGCTTTGAAAAACTCCTTTGTTCCTTTAGCAGTATGTTTGGGATCGTTGTCTTGCTGTAGAATGAACCGGCAGCCAATGAATTTTGAGGCATTTGTTTGAACTTGAGCAGATAAGATGTGTTCAGAATTCACTATGCTACTAACATCAGCAGTTGTATCATCAATGAAGATAAGTGAGCCAGTACCTTCAGCAGCTAGACATGCCCAGGCCATAATGCCCCCATCACCGTGTTTCATAGATAACCACATAACCATATAACAATTACAGCACGGAAACAGGCCTTCTCGGCCCTTCCAGTCCGTGCCGACCATTTATTTTCCCCTAGTCCCATCTACCTGCACTCAGACCATACCCCTCCATTTCCTTCCCGTTCATATACCTATCCACTTTACTTTTAAATGTTAAAATTGATCCTGCCTCCACCACTTCTGCAGGAAGATCATTCCACACAGGCACCACTCTCTGAGTAAAGAAGTTCCCCCTCATGTTGCCCCTAAACTTCTGTCCCTTAATTCTCATGTCATGCCCTCTTGTTTGAATCTTTCCTACCCTCAATGGGAAAACCTTATCCACGTCAACTCTGTCTATCCCTTTCATCATTTTAAAGACCTCAATCAAGTCCCCCCTTAACCTTCTGCGCTCCAAAGAATAAAGACCTAACTTGTTCAACCTTTCTCTGTAACTTAGTTGCTGGAACCCAGGCAACATTCTAGTTAATCTCCTCTGTACGCTCTCTATTTTGTTGACATCCTTCCTATAATTAGGCGACCAAAATTGTACACCATACTCTAGAATTGGTCTTACCAATGCCTTGTACAATTTTAACATTGCTTCCCTACTCCTATATTCAATGCTCTGATTTATAAAGGCCAGCACACCAAAAGCTTTCTTTACCACCCTATCTACATGCGATTCCACCTTCAGGGAACTATGCACAGTTATTCCTAGATCCCTCTGTTCCACAGCATTCCTCAATTCCCTACCATTTACCATGTCCGTCCTATTTTGATTTGTCCTGCCAAGATGTAGCACCTCCACTTATCAGCATTAAACTCCATCTACCATCTTTCAGCCCACTCTTCCAAATGGCCCAAATCTCTCTGTAGACTTTGAAAATCTACTTCATTATCCACAGCACCCCCTATCTTAGTATCATCTGCATACTTACTTATCCAATTTTCCACCCCATCATCTAGATCATTGATGTACATGACTAACAACAGTGGACCCAACACAGATCCCCGAGGCACCCCACTGGTCACTGGCTTCCAACCTGACAAACAGCCATCCACCATTACTCTCTGGCATCTCCCTTTCAGCCACTGTTGAATCCATCTTGCTACTCCGCCATTAACACCCAAAGATTGAACCTTCTTACTGAAATCCATATAAACAACATCCACTGCTTTACCCTCATCAATTTCCCTAGTAACCTCTTCAAAAAATTCAAGAAGGTTTGTCAAACATGACCTTCCAGGCACAAATCCATGTTGACTGTTCTTGATCAGACCCTGTTTATCCAGATGCTTATATATATTATCTCTAAGTATCCTTTCCATTAATTTGCCCACCACTGACGTCAAACTAACAGGTCTATAATTCCTAGGTTTATTCTTTGAACCCTTTTTAAACGATGGAACAACATGCGCAGTACGCCAATCCTCCGGCACTATTCCCGTTTCTAATGACATCTGAAATATTTCTGTCATAGCCCCTGCTATTTCTACACTAACTTCCCTCAATGTCTTAGGGAATATCCTGTCAGGACCTGGAGACTTATCCATTTTTATATTTTTCAAAAGTTTCAGTACTTTCTCCTCTTTGAATCTCATAGTTTCCATAGCTACTCTACTTTTTTCCCTTACCTCACAGAGTTCAATATCCTTCTCCTTGGTGAATACCGAAGAAAAGAAATTGTTCAATATCTCGCCCATCTCTTTTGGCTCTGCAGATAGCTGTCCATTCTGGCTCTCTAATGGTCCAATTTTATCCCTCGTTATCCTTTTGCTATTAATATAGCTGTAGAAACCCTTTGGATTTACTTTCACCTTTCTTGCCAATGGCTTAGAAAGGTGAAAGTAGATGAGGTGGTATGCTTAGATGAGGTGGTATGCTTTGGATCTTAGGCAGTTCCTTCTCTTCTCCATACTTTGCTCTTGCCATCACTCTGATATAAGTTCTTCTTCGTCTCATCTGTTCACAAGACCTTTTTCTAGAACTGTGGTTGTTATTTTAAGTACTTCTTGGCAAACTGTAACCTGGCCATCCTATTTTTGCGGCTAACCAGTGGTTTGCATCTTGCAGTGCAGCCTCTGTATTTATGTTCATGAAGTCTTCTGCGGACAGTGGCCATTGACAAATCCACTCCTGATTCCTAAAGAGTGTTTCTGATCTGTCTGACAGGTGTTTGGGGATTTTTCTTTATTATAGAGAGAATTCTTCTGTCTTCTTGTCGGCTTGTACTCGCTGGAATTTAGAAGATTGAGGGGGGATCTTATAGAAACTTACAAAATTCTTAAGGGGTTGGACAAGCTAGATGCTGGAAGATTGTTCCCAATGTTGGGGGAGTCCAGAACAAGGGGTCACAGTCTAAGGATAAGGGGGAATTCCTTTAGGACCGAAATGAGGAAAACATTCTTTACACAGAGAGTGGTGAGTCTCTGGAATTCTCTGCCACTGAAGGTAGTTGAGGCCAGTTCATTGGCTATATTTAAGAGGGCGTTAGATGTGGCACTTGTGGCTAAAGGGATCACGGGGTATGGAGAGAAGGCAGGTACGGGATACTGAGTTGGATGATCAGCCATGATCACATTGAATGGCGGTGCAGGCTCGAAGGGCCGAATGGCCTACTCCTGCACCTATTTTCTATGTTTCTATGTTTCAGCTGTGGAGGTCTTCCTTGGTCTGCCAGTCCCTTGGCGATTAGTAAGCTCACCAGCGCTCTCTTTTTTCTTAATGATGTTCCTAACAGTTGATTTTGGCAAGCCTAAGGTTTAGCTGATGTCTCTAACAGTTTTGTTTAAGAAAGAACTGCAGATGTTGGAAAAATCGACAGTTGACAAAAATACTGGAGAAACTCAGCGGGTGAGGTAGCATCTATGGAGCGAAGGAATAGATGACGTTTTGGGTTGAGTCCCTTCTGCAGACTGATGTAGGGGTGGAGGGGACGGGAAGAAGAAAGGAAGAGGCGGAGACAGTGGGCTGTGGGAGAGCTGGGAAGGGGAGGGGAAGAAGTGAGAAAGCTAGGACTACCTGAAATTGGAGAAGTCAATGTTCATACCGCTGGGGTGTAAACTACCCAAGCAAAATATGAGGTACTGCTCCTCAAATTTGCAGTGGGACTCACTCTGGCCATGGAGGAGGCCCAGGACAGAAAGGTCAGATTTGGAATGGGAGGGGGAATTGAAGTGCTGAGCCACCGGGAGATCAGGTTGATTAATGTTACAAAATTTTGAGATTTAAAAAATCGAGTCTGCAATTTATCCCATCAGATAAAGCATAAAAATAAGTTTAATTTGACACCTAATTCACTTTCATATCTTCAGTATTAAAAAAGTTAGGGCCCTTTTCATACTCGGAAATTAGCAACATGCTTCCTATTGCTTTTCTACTGACTTAACACAAAAGTTGTGATCGAGAACAGTCAAAAGCCCATAACTTCCTTAAAAATTAAGAGAACTTAAAGAAATTTTCAGATATTATAGATTGAAGTATTCTGAAACAAATATGAAACAATCTTACTTGGATGACCTGAAATTAAAGCATATAATTAGTTAGTTACCCAATTGTAGCCAATTACAAAATTCAATTACTAGATCTAAACATCTATCCATTTCTTAAGAAATTTTTTTTTTTTTTATTTAAAGCCTAAGTGTCCAATTAACAGTCGCACAATAATTCACAATAAAACATGATTTTTAAATCTAATTGCCATTAATTTATTGGCTAAATTGAAGGAATTCAGTGTTTAATGCCTGTAAATTAACGGGCATTTTAAACAGCTTGCGAGTGGGATTTTCTGGAACACGATGGATTAGAACGTTGCGGTTGCGGTGAATTTAAACCCAATATCGGCAGGAAATTTTCTGCCAGTTCATATGCGGGCTAAATCACCGTTTCGCAACATGAAATATTGATTAAAGTCCCCTAAAAAAGCAAGTTTATATGTAAAAATAAACAGCTTTCACTTACCTGTCCCCTACGTAAAATCGGTCCCCGTTGTCGGCGTTCACGGCATTAGGAGCTTATTTTTATTTTACTGCAGTGATTAAGTAGTCGGGCTATTTATAACAAAAAACGGACTTACCGGCAGTCGGAACGCATCTCCAAAAATAAATCCGACTCCGACAACAGAAAGCTCCGGATTGCATGGAGAAACCCGCATTTTAACCCCGCCCCCCCCCTTAAAGGCGCCAAAGTCGCGCACACGGCCAGCGGCAGAACTGCAGCTAAAGGTAAGTTTTGTAACATACCTAATTAATGCGAATTGAGCGGAGGTGTTGGGCAAAGCGATTGCCAAGGCTGCGCTTGATCTCACCGATGTAGAGCAGTTGACACCTAGAACAGTGGATGCAATAGATGAGGTTGGAGGAGTGACAGGTGAACCTCTGCCTCACCTGGAAAGACTGCTTGTGTCCTTAGATGGAGTTGAGGGGGGAGGTAAAGCGACAAGTTTCTAACAGTTTTATTCTTGTTTCTCAGTCTCATAATGGCTTCTTTGACTTTCATTGGCACAACTTTGGTCCTCATGTTGATAAACAGCAATAACAGTTTCCAAAGGTGATGGAAAGACTGGGGGAAAGACAAGGTGCTGAGAGCTCTCTTATACCTGCATTAAGGCGGCAATTAAACACACCTGAGCAATTACAAACACCTGTGAAGCCATGTGTCCCAAACATTATGGTGCCCTGAAATAGGGGGAATGTGTGTAAACACAACTGTAATTTCTACACGGTGAAACCACAATGTATAAAAATTTAACACTTTAACCACGTGTGATTTTTTCTATTATAAATCTCAAATTGTGGAGTACAGAGGCAAATCAATGATAGGTCTTTGTCCCAAACATTATGGAGGGCGCTGTTTAAAAGAATTGCATAAAAATGTAAGTAGGCTGATTAGTAAATTTGTCAACACCACAAAAAGGATACAGGAGGATTTAGATTGGTTGGTAATATGGATAGATGGCAGATAGGGTTTAGTGTGCGGTTCTTTACCTTGAGAGTTCAAATGTAAGAGAGAGTAAACTAAATGGGGTGCTGGCCCTTAGCTCCCTGAAAGTGGCAGCACAAATAGATTGGGTCACAGAAACAGGCCGTTCAGCCCAACACGTCCATGCCGACCAACGTTCCATTTGCCTTTGACCCATATCCATGTTTACCTGTCCTGTTATCTTTTAAATGTTCCAATTGCACCTGCCTCAACTAGTTCTACTGGCAGTGCATTTCATACATCCCTCACTCCCTGTATCTTCTTGGGGTCTTATTAAATCTCACCTTAAACTTATGCCCTCTGTTCTTGATTTTTGATTCCCTATCTATGGGGGAAAATAGTGCATTCACTTATCTCTGCCCCTCGTGATTTTCCATACCTCTATAAGATCACACTTTAGTCTCCTGCACTCCAAAGAATGTACTCCTAGCCTGCCCAACCTATAGCTCAGGCCGTCAAGTCCTGGCAACATCATTGTAAATCTTCTCTGCACTCCCTCCAGCTTAAAGACATCTTTCCCAATACGGGTGAGCAAATCTAATCACGATATTGGAGGTGCAGCCTCACCAACGTCTTGTGAAACTAACAGTGGTAAAGAGTGGTAAGGGTAGTAAACAAGGCTTATGGCATTCTTGCCTTTATTGGTCGGGTATTAAGGTGGGAAGTCATTTTGCACTGTATAACATTTCTAATCAGGTTGCATTTGGTGTACTGTGTGCAGTTCTGGTTGCTGTATTACAGGAGGTATGTGAGCACTTTGGAGAGGGTTCAAAAGAGCTAGACCAGGATGTTGCCTGAATTAGAGAGTATTGACAGAAGGGAAGGTTGACCAAATTAGATTATTTTTCTCTGGGGCATGGAAACAGAGGGTCCATGATATACCCTGATAGAGTATATAACATTATGAGAGGCATACATAGGGTAGATGGTCAGAATCTATTTCCCAGGGTGGCAAATATCAAATACTTTAAGGCATACCTCTGTGCAAACAAGAAAGTTTAAAGGAGATTTGCAAGGTAAGTATTTGACAAAGAAAGTGGCGGGTGCTTGGAACACACTGCCAGGAATATGGTAGAAGCAGATATGATAGAGGCATTTGAACAGGCACCTGAACAGGCAGCGAATGGAGGGATGGACCATGTGAAGGCAGATGGGTTTAGTTTATGGGTTACACAAAAAGCTGGAGAAACTCAGCGGGTGCAGCAGCATCTAAGGAGTGAAGGAGATAGGCGACGTTTCGGGTCGAGACCCTTCTTCTCGACCCGAAACGTCGCCTATCTCCTTCACTCCTTAGATGCTGCTGCACCCGCTGAGTTTCTCCAGCTTTTTGTGTAACCCTCGATTCTCCAGCATCTGCAGTTCCTTCTTTAACACGGGTTTAGTTTAAATTGGCTTCATGGTCAGCACAGACATTGTGGGCTGAATGGCCTGTTCCGCGTTGTCCTGTTCTTTGTTGTAACCCTTTGCCTGGTTAGCCTGGCATGTACATAGGCCCCATCACAATGAATGGGTGTAATGAAGGTGTAAAGCCTTTTATTTGATTTAATTCATTTTATTTAGATGTTTTGCTTGTTTTTTATGTGTGTTTTGTGTTTTAATTTGTTTTTTAATAACTTTAATTTTTTTTAACATTACTTTCATTTTTTTTAACAGGTTCCAAGTGTCACAAACATTTAATTTGAGACCATTGAGCCCTGGGGGGTCAGGGTCTTAATAGCTTCCACAGCATTTGTGTCAGTCACTTGCACTGGGAGAGGCCCTGCATAAAATGTGTCTCGAGGAGGACTTGGAGCTGACATCCCAGCAGGAGACTGGCCGGGACCGCACTGTGTGGAAACAGTGTGGTCCAGGGTGCAGCAACTGGCAATGTTAGGCCAATGATAGATCTGGCAAATTGTCAATGATAGTCTCAGCAAACTGTATCATTGTAATCGGGCCCATTACTCTGCTGCGCTTGGATGAACACAGCACTCAGTGTTGTACCTGCTTATGATTAGTACTCCAACAACTTTCTAGGCAAGTGTGCCTGTGGATTTTGCCATGCGATTCTCACAATTAATTATCAAATCACAGAGTCGTGGGGTGTGAGCATAGATATGTCCATGCTGACCTCTATGCTCATTTATATTAATTCTATTTGCTCAGAATAGGTCCAAATAGGTCTATGGTTGCCTCTTTAAATGCCTGTCTAAATGTCTCTGAAACATAGTGATTGTATCAGACTCACAGGCCTCATCTGGGCGAGTTGTAGATATCAACCATGCAAATCAAAAAATTATTTCCGTTCACCTTAAACCGATGCTGTTCTTGTTTATGATTCCCCTACTTTCCCCTTATGATTATGACTATCTACCCCATAATTTGGTCATCCCTTAGACTCCTTCACTCTGGGGTAAGCAAGCCCAGTTTTTTGAACTCCATTACAAAGGTTCTCCAATTCAGGCAATATCTTGGTGAATCTCCTCTGCACTCTCTCAGCACAATTACATTATTTTACGGTGTGACAGAGTGGTAAGGAAACCATATGGTATGTTTGCCTTCATCAGTCAGCCCATTGAGTATAAGAGTCAGGAAGTCATGTTGCAGCTTTGTAGGACTTCGGTCAGGCCGCATTTCAAGTATTGTGTGCAGTTCTCATTGCCCCATTACAGGAAAGATATGGAGACTTTGGAGAGGGTGCAGAAAAGGTTGGCTATAATGCTGTCTGGACTGGAAGGTATTAACTATAAAGTGAGGTTGAACAAACTTGGATTGTTTTCTCTGGAATGTTGGAGGTTGAGGAGAGGCTTGATAGAAGTATATAAAATCACGAGAGACGTGGATAGGTTATATCGTCAGTATTTCTTCTAGGATAGGGTGGTGTTGGAGGCAGAAACAATAGTGGCATTTAAAAGAGGCTTTTAGATAGGCACCTGCATATGCAGGGAATGGAGGGATAAGAGTCACCTGCAGGCAGAGGAGATTAGTTTAACTTGGCATCATATTAAACATGGGTATCGTGAGGCGAAGGGCCTGCTTCTGTGTATTTCTCATTTCTATGTAACCAGAACCACACTCAGTGGTCCGAACCAGTGTTCTATAAAGTTGCATCATGTCCCTAGTTTTATACGACATGCCCAGTCCGATGAAGCATGTCATATGTTATCTTCATCACACTTTCTACCTGTGTTGCCACTTTCAGAGAACTGTGAACTCCAAGGACCCTCTGTTCATCAACATCCTTTGGTGCCCAACCATTTACTGTAAATTAGCTTGAAATAAGACTCCATACTTAGTAAATAGAACTATTTGTGGGTTTCTAAAATGCATTTTCATAAATCTGTTCTGTCATAAATCTGTTATCAGACTCTTTTCAATTAATTTACAAGTTGTGGCTGTCACAGGCAAGGCTAACATTTATTATTAAAGGTTAACCAAACTGGTGAGGCTGGTTGTCAGCTGAAATCTATCTGGTAAATGTCCTGTTTTAATGCTGTTAGATAGGGAGTACCAGGTTTTTGATCAATTAACAAAGAAGGAATAGAATAATATTTAGGGTACACAAAAGGCTGGAGAAACTCAGCGGGTGCAGCAGCATCTAAGGAGCGAAGGAGATAGGCAATGTTTCGTGCCGAAACCCTTCTTCAGACTGATGGGAGGTGGGGGGGGGGGGGGGCGGGGAGAAGAAAAGAAAAAGGAGGAGGAGGAACCCGAGGGCTGAGGGAGAGGTGGGAAGGGGAGGAGACAGGAAGGGTTCACAGAATTAAGAAAATTCAATGTTCAATCCAAGAGGATGCAGACTCCCCAAGCGGAATATGAGGTGCTGTTCCTACAATTTGCGGGGTTGCTCACTCTGGCTGTGGAGGAGGCCCAGGACAGAGAGGTCGGATACAGAATGGGAGGGGGAGTTGAAGTGCTGAGCCACCGGGAGGTCGGGTTGGTAATACATGGGCACAAGAGACTACGTTAATCTGATTACCTCGGCCCACTTATATCAGCACCGCTATTGATAAGCTTTGGAGAGTGGCTGAAGTGAATTCTGTACATGGTGTACTGTACAGCCACAGTGTGGCAGTGGTGGAGGGGCTGAATGTTGAAACTGGGAGGCTGATGCTAGTCATGCCTTTGAACATCAAAGGAATGTGTTATTTCTCCGGTTGGTGATGCACTTGTGGGTCATGAATGTCACTTGCCGTTTAGCAGCTTGTGCCTCAGTATTATCTGAGCCCTACACTGTGCAGGTGTGGAGTGCCTCGTGTTTTGTGCAGTGCAAATATAATTGAGTATTGTGCAATCGTCAAACAAACATTCCTACATCACGGTGTGGGCACGAGGCAGCATGGTGGTGCTGCGGTACAGTTATTGCCTCACAGCGCCAGAGACCCGAGTTCCATCCTGACTACGGGTGCTGTCTGTATGGAGCTTGTACGTTCTCCCCGTGACCTGTGTGGGTTTTCTCCAAGATCTTTGGTCTCCTCCCTCTCTCCAAAGATGTCCAGGTTTGCAGGTTAATCGGCTTGGAATAAATGTCAAATTGTCCCTAGTGCATGGTGGGTAGTGTTAATATGCAGGGATTGCTGGTTTGTGTGGACTCGGTTGGGCCGAAGGGCCAGTTTCCATGCTGTATCTCTGAACTAAACCAAAGTCATCGGTTATAATGGAGGGAATGAATCTAATGAAATAGTGAACTTGGCCCCTGGTACTGGGGCACTATTGTAATGAACTGCGGCAATAATATCTTAAGCAGAGCTTGTCCCACAAATACCTATAACCATCTCAGTTTCTAGCAAATATGATTTCAGCCAGGGAACATTTATACTTTAATTTCTATTGACTTGTGTTTTGGGATCATTGGTAACAGTCGATCTAATGCTGCCTTCATGGCAAGAGCAATCCTTCCTATCTCTTCTCTGGATACCAGCTCCTTTTTCAGTCATGGGGCTGAACTGTGGTGAGCTCTGGAGCCAGAGGATCAGGGTAAACTCAAACTGAAATAAATAGACACAAGGAACTGCAGATGCTGGACGTGTGTACAACACAGTGTGTTGCAGTAACTCAGCGAGTCAGGCAGCATCTCTGGAGAACATGGATGGATGATGTTTCAGGTTGGGCCTCTTTTTCAGACTCCAGACGGAAATAAGTAAACAGATATTTGAGATCTTAGTCATAGAAAATTTACAACACTGAAGGAGCTATTTAGCTTATCATGTTCAAATCCACCAGATGAACCCATATAATCCTACTCTCTACTACTAGGTATGTAGCCCTGAATATGTGCAGATACATATTCAATGATGAAGCTTTCTGCTTCTTCAGCTAATGTGTTCCAAAACTTTGATGAAAGATTTGTCAGTTTCTCCCTTCCAATCCTTCTACTATTTATTCTCTGGAGATATCATAATTTCCACACCTCAGTTCGTTCCACACCACTATCCTCTCTTCCGATCTTCCTTCAACCCTATAATTTCACAATCTACGCAACATCCTCACAGATTACCTTTGCAATCCGTCCAGCACAATCACATGTATCCTGTAACATATTGATCAGAACTATAACTAACACTCGGGCTGTACTCTAACTAACATTACATACACTTCCAGCATAACCTGTATCCAAGGAAAGCATCTTTATGTATTTTAACCACCGGAATCATTTGTTCTGTTCCTCCATGTATATCAGTATCCCCCCATTTATTACGTATTCCCATGCTTAATTCCAGCATGATGAATTACTTACTTTAAATTTAATTTACCACTTTGATCATTTGTCTCTAATTGGTGTCTGCTTCGCTGAAAAATGTTAAATTTGACAATTGGACACTTGGACACTTGTTTCGAAAAAAGAGAGATATCTACTATAATTATAGGAGGCATGGAGTAAATGAGGTGCTAGAGGAGTATAAAGAATGTAAAAAGAATCTTAAGAAAGAAATTAGAAAGAATATATATAATATATATAAGCATCTGGATAACCAGGGTCTGATCAGGAACAGTAAACATGGATTTGTGCCTGGAAGGTCATGTTTGACAAACCTTCTTGAATTTTCTTGAAGAGGTTACAAGGGAAATTGATGAGGGTAAAGCAGTGGATGTTGTCTATATGGATTTCAGTAAGGCCTTTGACAAGGTTCCCCATGGAAGGTTGGTTAAGAAGGTTCAATCTTTGGATGTTAATGGCGGAGGAGCAAGATGGATTCAACAGTGGCTTCAATGCGAGATGTCAGAGAGTAATGGTGGATGGCTGTTTGTCAGGTTGGAAGCCGGTGACCAGTGGGGTGCCTCAGTGATCTGTGTTGGGTCCACTGTTGTTTGTCATGTACATCAATGATCTGGATGATGGGGTGGAAAATTGGATAAGTAAGTATGCAGATGATACTAAGATAGGTGGTGTTGTGGATAATGAAATAGATTTTCAAAGTCTACAGAGAGATTTGGGCCATTTGGAAAAGTGGGCTGAAAGATGGCAGATGGAGTTTAATGCTGATAAGTGTGAACTGCTACATCTTGGCAGGACAAATCAAAATAGGATGTACATGGTAAATGGTAGGGAATTGAGGAATGCTGTGGAACAGGATTGGGTCGAGACACAGATCTGGGGAAAGGTTTAAAACAATTTCTGCAGCATTGCAGGTCCCGAAGAGCACAGTGGCCTCCGTCATTCTTAACTGGAAGAACTTTGCAACCACCAGGACTCTTCATAGAGCTGGCCCCTCGGCCAAACTGAGCAATCGGGGGAGAAGGGCCTTGGTCAGGGAGATGACCAAGAACCCAATGGTCTCTCTGACAGAGCTCCAGAGTTCTCCAGGATGAGAGAACCTTCCAGAAGGACAACTATATCTGCAGCACTCCACCAATCAGGCTACACGGAAGCCACTCCTCAGTAAAAGGCACATGACAGGTCGCTTGGAGTTTGCCAAAAGGCGTGAGAAACAGGATTCTCTGGTCTGATGAAACAAAGATTGAACTCTGGCCTGAATGCCAAATGTCATGGCTGGAGGAAACCAGGTACTGCTCATCACCTGGCTAATACCATATATACTGTGAAGCATGGTGGTGGCAGCATCATGCTGTGGCGATGTTTTTCAACGGCAGGAACTGGGAGGCTAGTCAGGATCGAGGGAAGGATGAACAGAGCAAAGTACAGAGCGTTCTTGACCTCAGACTGGCGCGGAGATTCACCTTCCAACAGGACAGCGACCCTAAGCACACAGCCAAGACCATGCAGGAGTGGCTTCATGACAGGTCTGTGAATGGCCCAACCAGAGCCCGGACTTGAATCCGATCGAACATCTCTGGAGGGACCTGAAAATAGCTGTGCATCGATGCTCCCCATCCAACCTGACGGAACTTGAGAGGATCTGCAGAGAAGAATGGGAGAAATTACCCAAAATCAGGTGTGCCAAGCTTGTAGTGTCATACCCAAGAAGAATTGAGGTTGTAATTGCTGCCAAAGGTGCCTCAACAAAGTACTGAGTAAAGGGTCTGAATCCTTACGTAAATATGATATTTCAATTATTTATTTTTAATTACTTTGCAAAAATTTCTAAACACCTGTTTTCACTTTTTTATTATGGGGTTATTGTGTGTAGATTGGTGATAAAAATAAGAATTTAATCCATTTCTGAATAAGGCTGTAACGTAACAAAATGTGGAAAAGGTGAAGCGGTCTGAATACTTTCTGAATGCACTGTATATTAATGATTTGGATGACATGTAGTTAGTAAATTGTAGATGTCATCATAGTGGATAGTGAGGAAGGATATCTAAGTTTGTAACAGGATCTAGATCAATTAAGAAACTGGACCAATGGAATTTAACTCTGACGAGTGAGGGGTATTACAGATTAACACAAAATGCTGGAGTAACTCAGCGGGACATGCAGCATCTCTGGAGAGAAGGAATGGGTGATGTTCCGGGTCAAGACCCTTCTTCAGAGGAAGGGTCTCCTTCCCTGGTTTGACATACAAGAACTCCCACTGAGTGCCAAAATGCTGCCTGTCCCGCTGAGTTACTCCAGCATTTTGTGTCTATGATTTAAACCAGCATCTGCAGTTCCTTCCTTCACATTTTGTGAGGTATTGCACCTTTGTATGTCAAACCAGGAAAGGACCTGCACAGTAAATGGTAGAAACCTGGATGGTGTTGCAGGACAGCGAGATCTAGGAGTATGGCTGCATAGTCCCTGAGAGTGGCGATGCAGATGAAAAAGCCTTTTGGCATGCTTGCCTTCATTGGGAGGGGTGTTGAAAGCAAATGTTGGGGCATCATGATACTTTGTATGAGTCTTTGCTGAGAGCACACATGGAGTACTGTGTGCATTTCTATCACCAGGCTGTAGAAAGGAAGTCATTAAGTTGGAAAGGGTGCAGAAAGTATTCTCGAGGATGTTACCTGGACTTGTGGGCTTAAGTTACATGGAGAGACTGAATATGCTGGGATTCTTTTCTTTGGAGCATAGGCGGTTGAGGGGTAACCTTGTGGTATGATCAGGAGGACATTGGATAAAGTTAATATGCATAGTTTTTCCCCAGGGTAGAGGATTCCAAAACTAAAGGGAGCAGGCATACAATGTTGGTATGGAGATTTAAGGGGGGCCTCGGTGGGGGCAACTTTTCACAGAAGTTTGGTTTGAAACTGAACCAGAAAATACCCTTGCAACACAGATTAAGAAGATTCCAATATATTCAATGTCAGAAGTAAGAGAGTAACAAGGGAAATGTTGCAAAGCAGTTCTGTGAGCTTGAAAGGAGTTATGGAAAGGGATGAGATTGGTCCTCAATTTCCAGAGTGCAAGAGAGAAGCTGGCAAAAGTTGAATAGAAGCAGATACTTAGAGGTACTTCGCCATGTATTGTCACATTATCGTGGTGGAGAAGCTTGTGTGGTCCTGAGAGCGATGCTGTCTGGAGCTATGCTCCTGGTAGGGCCACCCATGGCGGTAAGGTCGAGGGGGAGGTCTCTGACAAAGAGCAATCCAACCAAGACCTCAACGGTGGAACAGGCGGAGGGTGATGGCTGACTTTAGTGGAGCGCCACAATAGCTGGGAAGGCGGATGAAGGCTGCAGCAGAAAAGGGTCTCCGATCGTCTTGGACTACATGCGACTGGACCCTGACCCAGATCTGTCAAGGACTGTGTGGTGGCTGTCGATGCACCAGTCTCCCCACCTTAAACAAAGTCATGCACAGGCGTCCTCCATGAGAGGACAGTCATACACATTTTGAGTGACCACCAATGACTTGCAGGTAGAACTACATCTAGCAAGTGGGAATCTTTTAAAAGAAATGGTACAAGGGTTTGGGACAGCATAAGGGTGAGGGGGAAAGGAAAAGATGGTAAGAATATGGATCATAGGATGACAAAGATAATTGAAGACTTGGAAAGACAAGGACAGATTAGGGTTAGCCAGCATGGCTTCTTGCCACCAGAATGGCATCACACTCATTCGATTGTTCTTTTTTGAATAGGTGGCCAAAAGGATTGACAAAGGCAGGGAGATAAATGTGTCTACATGGACTTTAGAAAGGTTTTTGATAAGATCCTGGTGGATCCAAGGTTACAACAGGATCTACATCAACTGGGAATGTGGGCCAAGGAATGGCAAATGGAATTCAAGAGTCAAGAGTGTGTCCTTAATAGTCTTATGCAGCAGAGGTGGAATAATAAAATTCCTGCAGGTTTACAGATACATTAAAAGTAAAAACACAATAAATAAATAAATAAATACGCAGATTTTCAGTTATACTAGGTAATATCAAATACTAGAGAATCAAATACTAAAGGGCATAGCTTGAAGGTGAGATGGGCAGAGTTTAAAGGAGTTATATAGGACAACTTTACATAAAGTGGTGAGTGCCTGGAATGCGCTGCCAGAGTTGCTGGTTGAGACAGATACAATAGTGGCATTTGAGAAACGTTTGGAGAGTCATATGGATATATAGGGAACAGAAAGATATGGATTAAATGCAGGTGGATAAGAGATCGTCTTGGCAGGGATTTTGTGGGCCAAAGAGCCTGTTCTTGTCTGTACTGTTCTATGCCTATGTAAACCAAACCATTATGTTGTAAGCCAAATTAGGTACTGCAATCCTAGTAGAAGTTCATAGAAATGTAGCACTGAGTTAGAGATTGTGGTTCAATAACCTAATGGTTTATGGGAAGAAGCTGTGCTTGAACCAGGAGGTATCAGTTCTTGGGCTCCTTCCCGATGGTATCAGTGAGAAGGGAGCGTGGGCAGGGTGGAATGGGTCTTTTGTGATACTAGCTACTTTTTTGAGGCAGCGCTTCCTGTAGATCCCTTCAATGGCGGGAAAGTTAATACCCATGGTGGACCAAGCAATTTCTATCTTGACTCTTTTCCCTGCCATTGCGTCAATGTAGAAAGGGTCATGGTCCCTCAGCTTTTCCTTCCTCAAGTCAATAATCCGCTCCTTGGTTTTGCAGTCTGAGAACAAGACTGTTCTGGCAGCACTCAGCCATATCATCCTGCTCCCTCTTGTACCCTGACTAATCGTTACCCAATAATGGTGGTATTGTTGGCAAATTGTAAAATGGTATTGGCGCTGTGACTGTGGGTATCGAGAGAATAGAGCATGATCTGAGCAGCAGCCTTGAGATGGCCCGTGCTGCTGATGGTCAGTGAGGAGCAGGTGATGCTGACAATTCATACTGACAGATGTCTGCTGATGAAGGTCAATGATCCATTTGCATTGGGATGAGTAAAAACCTAGTTTCAATATTGATTTTGCTGACTTCAAGCAACCCTCGCTTTCCTCTCTCTCCATCGCTCCCCATCCTAGTTCTCCAACTAGTTTCACTGTCCTGATTAATTTTTCTGATTGAATGTCTCGTTGTCTCCTTCTCCTCAGCCAGCAATGAACCATGCTACATTTCCTTTATCATCATCTGCTTTGATCTGTCATTTTCACATCTTACCCATCCATATCTTAGACTCCCCCTCTCCTGATTCTCAGTCTGAAGAAGGGTCTCGACCTGAAATGTCACACATTCCTTCTGCCTAACCTGCTTGGTTACTCCAGCATTCTGTGTCTGTCTTCAGTGTAAACCAGCATCAGCAGTTCCTTCCTACAAATTTACCTGAGATTGACGATAAGTTTGGAAGGGACGATGGTATTGAACACTGAGCGGTAATCAATGAACAACAGCCTGACGTATGTGTTCCTGTTGTCCTACGTTGTCCAGGGCAGAGTGAAGACCCAGCAAGATGGCATTTAACTCGTACTAATGCGGAGAGATACAGTCAGTTAAGTTTATTGTCACATGTACCAAGGTACAGTGAAAAGCTTTTGGTTGCATGTTAACCAGTCAGCAGAAAGACAATACATGATTGCAATCAATCTATTTGCAGTGTATAGATACATGATAAGGAAAAAAATATTTAGTGCAAGGTAAAGCCAGCAAAGTTCAGTCAAGGATAATACGAGGGTCATCAAAGAGGTAGATAGCAGTTCAGCACTGCTCTCTGGTGCGGTAGGATGATGCAATTGCCTGATAACAGCTGGGAAGAAAATCATACTTCTATCCCTTTTGCCTGATTGGAGAGGGGAGAAGAGGAAGTGGCCAGGGTGCGACTCATCCTTGATTATGCTGCTGGCCTTGCCGAGGCAGCGTGAGGTATAAATTGAGTCAATAGAAGGGAGTTTGGTTTGTATGATGGCCTGGGCTGCATACACAATTTGCTGTAATTTCTTGCAGTTCTAGATGGAGCTGTTCCCAAACCAAGCTGTGATGCATCCTGATAAAATGCTTTCTATAGTGCACCTGTTGGTGAGAGTTGTAGGGGACATGCCAAACTTCCTAAGCCTTCTAAAGAAGTAGAGGTTTTTGGTGTGCTTTCTTGGTCATTGCTTCAATATGGGTGGTCCAGGGGAAGTTGTTGGTGATATTGACTTCTGGGAATTTGTAGTTTTCAACCATTTCTACTTTGGCACCATTGCATAACTGGGGTATGTGTACCGCTTCACTTTCTGGAGTCGATCACTATCTCCTTTGTCTTGCTGACTTTAAGGGAAAATTGGTGACTCGACAGGAGGTTCTCAATCTCTTTCCTGTACTATGTCTCATCATTATTTGATATTGTACTCTGTCCAAACCAGGACAAGACTTATACAATAATGACAGGGCCCTGGAGAGTGTTGTAGAATCAAGAGACTTCAGGGTACAATTTCCTAGTTTCCTAAAGGAGGCAACACTGGTAGACAAGGTGGTGAAGAAGACATATGCCATGCACGTCTTCCATAGAGAGGCCAATCAGTACAGGAGTTCGAGGTGTACACGATGTTGGTGCCCTCAAATCCAGACTTACTGCTGGCATGAAGCTTTCTTTCACAAAATTCTCTCCATGTGCGATCCATGTTTTTATACTCCAATTTTAAACTTAGATTATTGGCAGGGATGCCCAAGAGAAAAATAAAGTAAGACAAGGAATAGTGCATGACATTCTTTTTAATGCAGATGCTATAAAATGTGAAATAAAATCAGACAATGCTAGAAACTCCCAGTAGGTCAGTCAAGTGGGAAGAGAGAGTAAATGCTTCCAATTAAAACCCTTTATTAAAACAGGAAAAGTGAGAAAAAGTGGAGACACAATGCTGCACACAATGCAGATGCTGAAATGTTGAGACAAAAACAAGCTGCTGGAAGAACTCAGTGGGTTAGGCAGCATCTGTGAAGGGAATGGACAGACAATATTTCAAGTTGGAACCTTTCCTCAGATTGATGGTTGGGAGGGGGGTAGAATGCTCAAAAAGAGAGGTGGGGGTTGGGCAAAGCCTGGCGAGTCATAGGTGGATACAGGTGAGAGGACTGGGTGGTGGAATGGCAGATGGTCAGATGGTCAGTGACAAAAGCCAAAGATGAAAAGGAGTTAAAAGGATGTTGGATAAGGAGACATGAATGGAAGGAGACAAAGGAGGGGACTGAAGATGGAATGAAAAGGAAACATGGATCTTGAATGGGAGACGAGCTTACAGAGGAGAGGAAAGAGAAAATAAGTTGGAAAAAAGCAAAATACATCAACAGAAATCACATTGGAAAGAGGAGAAAAACATAGCCGTACAGCATGGAAAGAGACCCATTTGCCCAATTCATCCATGCCAACCAAGTTGTCTACCTGACTTAGTTCCATGTGCTAGCATTTGGCCCATATCATTCTAATCTTTTCCTATCCATGTACATGTGTAAATATCATTTAAACGTTGTAATTATATCTGCCTCTCCTGCTTCTGTCGTGGTTACCGATACCCAAAATTGTCAGGCGACGCGGAGAATTCAAGAAGTTCAAACCATTATTTGCAAATCAAGGCTGGGACAATCAAAGCATCAATTGCATGACTGCCCACTTTCAGACAAAGAGCTGCCTCTTTTTATGGCATGGGGGGTTACACAAAATGAATATTTTCGTGAATATTAAGAAAGCTAAACCATATAACCATATAACAATTACAGCACGGAAACAGGCCATCTCGGCCCTTCAAGTCCGTGCCGAACAACTTTTTTCCCTTAGTCCCACCTGCCTGCACTCATACCATAACCCTCCATACCCTTCTCATCCATATGCCTATCCAATTTATTTTTAAAAGCTGGAGAAACTCAGCGGGTGCAGCAGCATCTAAGGAGCGAAGGAGATAGGCGACGTTTCGGGTCGAGACCCTTCTTCAGACTGGATAGGCGACGTTTCAGGTCGAGACCCTTCTTCAGACCCGATATTATGGCATCTTTTTATGGCATGTTTAACTCTGGATGCCCCACCCCAGCACATTTCCATACCCAATCACTTGCAAACATTCCCTTAGCAATAACCAATCACTTGCATTTACTTTTCTCCTCCTTCCCCAGTAATTTTCAATTCCGTAATCCACCTTATTTAAACACATGGCTTCCCCTTTGTTGGGCCCCCTTATTTCTCTTAGCGAGGGCTTGATACAGAGTTACAAACGTCATACATCTGTCACAAATGATGCCTGCAAGAGAAGAACCCAAAGGTTACTCTATCTTGGGCCTCCCTTATCCCTTACAAAAACAATCAAACCAGAATACAAGGGACGAAGGCCTTCACATAGAGCACAAACATGCAGAGTTTCCAAAGTTTTAAAATACAAAGAATTAAAGTTAAATATCTCAAGTATTACAAAAGTAAGTAAGTATGTTTATTGGCCAAGTATTCACATGCAAGGAATTTGCCTTGGTGCTCCGCCCACAAGTAACAACATGAAATACAGTGGCAGTTACAAATGACTCAGAAAACACTAAATGTTAATAATAATAAAAATTAATGATAAAATACCAATGATCAAGAATGTGAACCAACAAAATACCAGATCATAGCAAGGCTACAGATTTTTGGCTGCTGAGTAGAGCAACTAATGTGTGGCTGTGGCAGCTTTGACCGTCCGGAGTCGCCTTCCAGAGGGAAGTGATTCAAAGAGTTTGTGGCCAGGGTGAGAGGGGTCAGAGATGGTCTTGCCAGCTCGCTTCCTGACCCTGGCCCTTCCAAACACCTAGAATAAATACAAAGATAGTACACTCCTATACATCGTCTTCAGCTTGTTTCACATACAGTATCTAGCCCCCCTCTGTGGAGCAGATGCCCCTCAGGTCACCTCTAATCATTCCACTTCCTTCGGAAGGCTCATACACAAACCTTGTCTCTGGGTTTAATGGGTCCTTCCTCCGGGTTCTTTTGCTTTTCCTGTGCATGAATAAACTTGTGTATTCATAGTTAACTGTTGCATTACTGCTTAAGTTCTACCTCTAACTGCTCCAAACTTGATAGGGACTGCTCCAACCGTGTAGGGACTTCTCCATTATGGCGCCGGCATAGGTCTGCCAGTGAGCATCTTGTGTGGTGTCAAATGAGTTATACGATTTGTTTGCATGCGACAGCTCATCAGTGCCAATGGCAGGGCATCGATCCAATTCAACTTTGTAGTTGCACAAATCTTATTTAGCTGAGCCTTCAACATCCCATTAATTCTTTCCATCGTGCCCCGTGACTGATGGTGGTACAGCCACACCCAAACCTTTGTTTCACGCTCAGGGCCTGCAGCACCAACTTGACTACTTTCTGAACAGCAGCCGATCCGTTCTTAAGGGGTTGGACAAGCTAGATGCTGGAAGATTGTTCCCGATGTTGGGGGAGTCCAGAACAAGGGGTCACAGTCTAAGGATAAGGGGGAATTCCTTTAGGACCGAAATGAGGAAAACATTCTTTACACAGAGAGTGGTGAGTCTCTGGAATTCTCTGCCACAGAAGGTAGTTGAGGCCAGTTCATTGGCTATATTTAAGAGGGCGTTAGATGTGGCACTTGTGGCTAAAGGGATCAGGGGGTATGGAGAGAAGGCAGGTACGGGATACTGAGTTGGATGATCAGCCATGATCACATTGAATGGCGGTGCAGGCTCGAAGGGCCGAATGGCCTACTCCTGCACCTATTTTCTATGTTTCTATGTTGTCGGAGCTAATTTCTGTAGGTATACCAAACCTTAGGATTACTTCATTCATCTGAAACTTTACTACAGTCCCTGCACCTAAATCTTTGGAACGTACTGCCTCCACCCACCTGTTAAATCTATCGATCACTACTAGCATGTACCTTTTCCCACTTACCGTCTTTATCATATCCATATAGTCAATCACCAGGTGCCTAAATGGCCTTTCGGGCACAGGTATGTGACCTATAGGCGTTGTTATTCCCTTTCTAACGTTGTTTTGAGCACATACCTCACGCTGTGACAAAATGTGGTCTACCGAAGCCTGTAAATAGGGTGACCATAACCCATCCTTTTTTTCCTCTCGTATCACTTTCCCCCTTGTGCAATGGTCTAACCCATGTGCTTCTGAAATAAGAATGGTCAGCAATGGTGTGGGTGCTACCAACAATCCTTCTTCAGTGGTCCACATGCCCTCCAAGTTCTGCTTAGCTCCCCTTTGTCTCCACATTGTTTGCTCTTACCTTGCATTTCAATTATGTCGTCCTCTGTGGGTTCCAGATCCAAGCTTACCTGAGGTGCAATAACGGCTGATCAGCATCCATTCACTGTTCTGGCTGCTTCGTAAAGTGTTAAAAGCTGTTTCCGCCTCATCATTCCATTGCAAAACATTCTTCAGGCTTGTGTGCTGCTTCCTTCATTATTTTCCTTAATGGTGTCACAAATTCAGCATACTCTCCACTCCAGTCTGAACTGTATCCTGCCATTCCCAAGAACGTCATCATCTGTCCTACTGTCTCAGGTTTGGGAGCTTTAATTATTGCCGCAATTTAATCCAGTGCTATAGTCTTTACTCCTTTGGATATTAATCGTCCTAAATATTCCAGCTGCTGCTTATAAAACTGCAGCTTCTTCCTGGATACTTTATGGCCTCCGCACGCCAGCCTTTCCATGAGAGACAAAGTGCCTCGCTCACATTGCTCCTCACTTGCGGAGCAAACCAACAAATCATCCACATATTGTATTAATGTACCTTCTAAGGATATGCCTTCCAAATCTGCCTTTAATATCTGATTTAGGACATGGGGAGAGTATTTGAATCCCTGCAGCATCCTAGCATAGGTGTATTGAGTACCCCTATAGGTAAAAGCAAACAAATACTGACATTGCTCTGCTAAGGGCACACTGAAAGACGCCGAACAAAGATCTACTACTGAAAAGTAAGCTGCCTCTGTTGGAACAATAGTCAGCAGTGTATGTGGATTTGTGACGACCGCTGGCCAATCACCACCTTGTTTACCGCTCACAGATCATGTACTAGCCTCCAGTATTTCAGCTGGTTCTCCAGATAGGCTGCTGGATTCTCTGCCTCCCCCAGTGGATCTCCCCTTTAATGCCTTGGGGTCCACCGTAAACAGGTAACAATGTCTGAGGACCTGCCATACCCTCTGTCTGACTGGGTCAAACGGCTTGCCATTGACCATTGCGTTATCCACCGCATTTTTATACCAGCCATCTTCAGGAGTTCTTACAGTTTAGTGGTTCCTATCACTTTCACCAACAGTGCCTTCAAATCTCCCATAGCTAACAACCGTCGTGTGTTCTCCTCCTCAAATGCCCTAATCCATTTTCCTGTCCCATCATGAATATTGGGCAAGTCAATTTTTAGCCCTCCCAAGCGATATACTGTATGTGTCCCGTTCTTTTTAAAAGCAACGACATCCATTTTAGCCCTCTGTTCATGTTCCTCTTCTTCTACCTGTATGTCTTCCCATTCCAATCCTTCTTGTAGTGCCTTCTTTCTCATTCTAACCTTTATCTCTTGCTTCTCAGATATTCTAGCCTTCCTTTGCGATTCCTTCACCTTTCTTTTAAAATCTTCCACTAAATCCTCATCCCTTGTTTCCCTCACATCTCCCCTATCGCTTCCCGATTCTGTTTCCTCCTCACTTGCCCTCCATTCAGTGACCATCACTTTCCTCGCTCCCCGCTTCTGCTGAATAGGATGCCTCAAAATCCCTCTGGTTCCTCAGGTCCTGCAGCCTCCTGATATCCACTTCTAGTTCCCTTATTTCTTGCTTCATCCTTTCCCTTTCTCTTTGTCCCCTTCTCTGTTTATATTCCCTTATTTCCTTCTCATCTTCCCAAATTGCAACCTCTCCTTCTTTCTCCACTATTCTCTTTAATAAGGGACACTGCTTTGTACAGTTCCGGGCCTGGATAGGGAGGGGGATGCCCAGGGTCTCTCAAGCTTGGATATAAGGTTGACTTTTTCCTTGGAGTTCCTGGCTTTCATGCTGCATTTCAGTTCTCTCACCCTCTTCCTTTGTCATATTTACCAACTGGTATACTTTCCTCAGCCTGTCTTCTGCTCTAAACAGCTTAAGTACGTCTAACTCCTTTTCTCCCTTCTTTTTTTGTGTTTCCAACTTACCTTTGGACCTATAATTCTTAATTAACACTTCCATCACGTCACACATATTTATATCGAAAGTGCCTTCTTTGGGCCACTTCATCAGCAATTTTTCCGTTCTTTTTTCCCATTTCTCAGAGTGCTTTATAATGTTCTCTTTAGATACAGGGAACTTTTTACTTAGTAGTTCAACTGCAGTTACCTTACTCATTGTATTATCTTGTTCAGTGCACTTTATCAATCAGTCCAGTCGTCGTCCTTATTCTATTCCGTCCCGTTCCTGTAGTTACTATACTATCTTATACACTGTCTGTAAGAATTTTTAGCAGGAAACCAGATCAACCTACTATGAAGGACCTCAGTTCCCGGGAGCTTCTTCAGGGGGGGTCAGTCTCAAAGGGTCTGACTAGTGCACTTTTCTCTCCCCATCTGATCCCAGTGAACCTGCGGCCACTTTCCCAGTCGTTGGTTGATGGTCCCAGCGAAATCCCAGCAGGCTTGACAAATGATAATCTTTGCATCGTAAAACCAGACAAAATACAACAAATTAAAGTAAACCATACAAGCTTTTATTTTTTACATCAAACGGGAGTGGCCGGTTCCCCCAAAATATCACTTTAATTAACAAAAATCCTGGGGTCTCTTATACAAAAATTGTTACATATGCAGAATATCAGGGGCATTAGGTAATGTCCCAGAATGCAACAGTCCAGTCAAAATATGGTATTTTTCCATGCCAGCCAGTGGCTATCCCGTTATCAGTTAGTTCCCCTTTCGGGCCTCTCTTATCTGATTGAACTTTTTCAACCAGAAAGCCTGTCTAAAAAAGCCATAAAATCTGGTCATGTGTTCAAGCAAGCAATGCAATAGCAATTAAATTATTTTCAATGGTTTCAAGCCATCTCCCCAACATTCACGATTTCAAATTCCCAGTATAAATATATACTAATAACAATTTCCCAAATTAACCCTTTTTTAATTGTTTTAAAAATATATTAGCTTATCCAATCTCTTCTAACACATGGCCAGTGTGGCATCCAAGTCTCCTTTTGAACTCAATTCAAAAGATAAGAAATAGGAAGAAAACAAACTTAAAACATCAATAAGACAAAGCAACCTACATTTTTTTCATCTCTCCTCTGTTGAAAGTTAAGAGAAAATAAAGAATGAACAGTTGATTTTCATAGATTGCTAACACATTTGCAAAGAACAAAGGAAAAGAAAATAACTG
>CAUPSL010000756.1:0-43943 GCA_963514005.1 Raja brachyura | reverse complement strand
GATAGGGGGTTAATGATGTTTGAGAGAGAGGGGGGGAAGAGAGAGATAGCGGGGAGAGAGAGGGGGTAAAATATGGGAGAGGGTGGGTAAAAGAGAGGGGTAAGAGGGCGAGAGGCGGGAGAGAGAGAGGAGAGGGGAGAGATAGATGGGGAGAGAGTGAGAGGTGGATAGCAAAGAGGGAGAACGAGAGGGAGAGAGAGATAGGGGAAAAGGAAAGATAAGGGGGGAGAGAGAGGTGAAAGGAGAGAGAAGAAAGAGAGAGAGAGAGAGAGAGAGGGCAAAGGAAAGGGAGAGGGGGGAGAGGAGAGCGAGAGAGAGACAGACTGAGTGAGAGAGACCAGCGAGAGAGAGGGGAGAGAGAGAGAGAGAGGAGAGAGAATTTGTGGCCCGATTCAAGATTGCCAACTTTTGCCTCTGTTCTCAGTGTAGTGTCCTCCCCTTATCCAGTGTCCAAATGATGGTCAACATCTACACAGGAGCCGGAGCCCGGAGCGGAGAGACCGCGGCCGCCTCTGGGTTGCGCTCAGGGCGCGGATTTATTAATGAGCTGAAGCACTGAGGTGAGCGGATATTTCACCGCGCTCTTCACCTGCTCCATGAACTTGGACTGGGTCGCCGCGTAAATAAATGTGTTCGTGCAGCAGCTGAGATTCCTCAGCAAATACCCGACGTCGACAAAGATCAGTTGAGAATCATTCCGATTATTTATAATTCCTGTGATATGATTATAGACGAAGTTTACAACGTGCGTCAGCCACAGGAGGATGAAGCTGCCGGAGATGGTGATGAGTAAAAACCACATACCTCCTCCTGCTCTCCATCTCCGGGTCACTGCGGTTCTCCCCCTTGCTCTCACCCCTCAGCCCCTTACGGACCCGACTGGCCACTAAAATGTGCCGGACTGTCAGAGCGTTGAGCAGCAGGATTACAGCGAAAGGGAGGAGCGGAGTTAAAACCGAGTCGATCCAGTCAAATGCCACCCACCCGGGGTCAGTGTAATAACTAGCCACCGTGACACAGCCCCACGGGACATTGTCAATGATTGTCCGGGGTTCCACCGTGAAGTAGCGGCGTAACGTTTTTCAGACAGAGCAGAACGCCGGCTGTTGCCAGAACCGCAGCCGCAGTTTTCCCGGTGCAATATTTTGTTTTCAGCTTCTGGCAACAAATGGCGACAAACCGATCAAAGGTGAATGTGACGGTGAACCAGACAGAACAGTCTGTAGCTCCAAACCTCAGTACAAAGACAACACTGCACACAGGGGTGATGGACAGGAAACTCAAATTGAAGTAATGATATTTGATCTGAAACAAAATGACCTCGGTGATCAGGACCAGTAGATCGGCCGCTGCCATGGCCACCAGGTAGCGAGTGGTGCAGGCGGCGAGGCCGCACTTTCCCCCGGGACAGGATCACAATCGCCACTAAATTCACTGCGGAAAGAGAAGGGAACGGAAACTGGGCATTACTGAACACGTTCTCCGGGGCTGAACACCGGCTCGACATTCAGCTGAAGATCAGGACTGTTGGAGTCGGGACGCGGCTGCAAGTTTAACAATATCAGACCCGGCTCCGACCGTGCCGGACCTGCCTGCTTCAGGAGAGTAGAGAGAAGGCGACGGGCGGGGTAAAGGGCGGGGAGGGAACGAGCAGCCACCCGCTGCAAGAGGCGGAATGGTCCTTTCTATGGATTCTACCCCGCTCACAGTTTCTGATGGTGTCGGATTCACAGACTTAACCGTGACCGGCCACGTTTAAACAGGGCTCTGGGAACACGGCATCTGATGGGGACGGGGAGGGAGGGTTCCAGAGGGAACGCAGGAACAACAGAGAACCCGACAGCAGAGTGGCTCCGTTAATGGATTCATTCCACAGTGAGTTGAGTTCGGTAACAACACACGCCGGTAGATCCGCGGCCACTGGTTCAGGAGATCGATCCACAGTGAGACGTGTCCACAGGAGCCGGTGTTCACTCTGATCAATAACTCAGACACAGTGAACTTCACAATGTAAATCCCTCCCAGTCAGACCGACCCGGAGAGCTGCCTGTCCCGAGCACTGGGACAACTCTGGGCAAGGTCCCACTGAAGGCACGAACACCATTCTAGTTGCTCCCGGCAGCGAGAGAAAAAGAGGGTTAGTTTCAGCTGTCTGAAAATCAGAAAAATCACAGCGTTAATTCAATAACAACTGTCACTCAGAGGAATGATACGTTTCACATATTCTTGTCCAAAGATTACCATTTGGAGAAGCTTGCAACATGATCAGAATCAGGTCAACACCGGTTAATACACGGAGTTATAAAACTAGAATTGTTCTGCTCATTTACCAGGGACTCCAACAGCAGCAATGATCACGTACAAGATTTTCTCCACGTCGTAATATTCCATCAGCTTTTCCCACATTTTCTCTGCCCAACGACGTGGCCCCGTGAGCTACCGGTAATCTCTCGGAATGAAATGCTGGGGCAGAACATTCACCGGAGATTTTATACCAAGTTCCGTCTCCACCGGGACAGTGAAGTTTCATTAGCGTTTAAAAATAGATATTTTGAAATTATTCGCAAACAGATCACTTCAGCCAAGTGAAATGCCCGCTGGGACTGTTTGTGAATAATTCATGGAATTGTTTGAGAAACTCCAGAGACTGGGAATTGTGGCGATATTGAGGGATGGAAATTGGGAGCGGCGTTATAGTTCCCGCAAATGGGATATTGTTTCAAACTCCATCAGACCCAACTCTCCACCTCATGTTGTTTGTCGGATTCCCTGCAATCCACTTCATTCAGCAAGACATTCCTAAATTCCAGGGACCCTCTCAGGGCTTCTGGTGCCCAGTTTGAAGATGGACTGGGCGACCTTTGTCCACAGGTAAAGGAATTTTCAGCAGCTCACCTCTGACTAAAATGCCCCATCCAATCTGCTTCACCACACGATGTGATCGCGACTCCTCTGATTGTAACCTCAACCCCACGCTCTAGGCGACCCCGGTAAGCACTGCTTGCCTGGAATGGATCCGTCTTTGCCCTGGGACAATACCATTCTCTGCCTTCATCACCTCTGAGGAGAAACGACTCAAAAACTCACAACACTCAGAGACAAGAAGCGTTGCCGCATCAGAAGTGTCCTGAACCTAAATAAAACGGCGAATGATGCCGCACATCTCCCTCCTCCCTTTCTCTCCCCCTCCATCCTTACTGCTGTCCTCTCTCTGAACTGTTACTCTCTCTCCCACCCTCTTTATTCTCCTTCTCTGTTCCTCTGTCTATCAAACTTTCTTCCATTACCCCTCCCTCCTCTCTCTCGCCTACTGCATTTCTCCTTCTGTTTCTCTGTATCTCTCTGACACTTCCCTCTCTCAATTTTGCCAACCCACTCGCTCTGATAACTCGCCCCTCTACCCACTCTCCCTTTGATTGCTCACTCATCCTGCACCTCTTCCACTTTTCGTCTTCTCCACTATCTTTCCTTTTGATCGGTGCCTCCTCCATTGTCAGAGTGACGCTGCATGCAGACTCAAAGACCGAACCTCATATTCCACTTTGCTACCTGATATCCTAATGGTATGAACATTGAATTAGCTAATGTTAGGTAGCTAAGGAGCATATTCCCGTTTTCCCCTCGCTCTTCACCCGATTCCCAAATATTAGTCCCACCTCTCCCTTCAACCGATATTCCGTCCACTCTAGTTATTTTCTATCCTCTTCAAACCATATCTCACAACTGTTATCTTTGATTCTTGTCTCAACCACCCAACTATGAAAACGCGATTCACCTGCAACGCTCATCATTCAACTCGCTTTGTCTCGTCTCCCTCTGTTCCAGACTTCTCCCCCATCCCACCACAATCAATCTGAAGATGGGTCCTGAACCGAAACGTCACCTATCCATGTACTTAGAAGGCTTAGAAATGTCGGCGTGTCCCCCTACAAGTCTCACCAACGACTATAGATGCGCCTTAGAATGTATTTTATCAGGATGCAGCACAGCTTAATTTGGGAACATCTCCATCCCAGACCGCAAGAAATTGCAGTGAATTGTGGACGCGGCCCAGACCATCACACAAAGCAACTTCCTTTCTATTGATTGAATGTATCCCTCATGCTACATCGGCAAGGCCAGCAGCATAATGATGTTCTATTCTCACTCTGGCCACTCCTTCTTCTACCCTCTCCCTGCAGGCAAAACCCCACACCTCCAGTTTCAGGGACAATTTCTTCCAAGCCGTTGTCCGGCAACTGATCCATCCTAACGCAACTAGACAGCAGAGCTGAACTACTAGCTACCTCATTGGAGACCCTCAGACTATCCTTGATCGGACTTGGCTGGCTTTACCTTGCACTAAACGATATCCCGTTATCCTGTATCTGTCCACTACAGTGGCTCGATTTTAATCATGTATTGTCTTTTTGCTGAGTGGATAGCACGCAACAAAAGCTTTTCACTACGCGTGAAAATAAACAAAACTAAACTGATAAATAAACTAAACATCTACAGAGATGCAGCCTGACTCGCATTGGTTATTGTTTGTGTGTGACAGTGTGAGGTTGTGAATCCATGCATGTGTGTTAGCACGTGTATGTGAGTGTGAATGTGTGAGATTGTGCAAAGTAATTGATTTGTGTGTGTGTAAGTGCATGCGTTTACAATGCACCTGCCTTTACACTATTGAAGACAGTGGACATAGTGTGTGGGTCTTATACGTTGACAATATGGAACATTACTGAGAACTGAGCGGTGCACTCTGCATCTTCCTCTTTGCTCTGTCCATTGGACATGTGTTTGAACATATTGTATCTGTGTGTGATAATTCTGATCTGTTTGGATAGCTGGAGAAACCTCCGCACATGTGACAATAATAATCCTAAACTGAAACCTAAACAAACCCAATTAATCGATGGAATGTATTTGAATACAATGTGCTTTACAATTTCATGCTCTTCAACCGCAGGCTTGTCTCTGTTTTCTACCGCTGTTTCGTTCCTAGCGTCAGGGCCATTCCGCCTTGGAAACAGGGCCTTCCGCCGTCGACGCCGATCATTGATCCCTTCACACTGGTGACACGTTCTGCACGTCCGCAATAACTCCCGGCACTCAGTGGGTGTTTTCACTGAATCCAAATAACCTGCAAAGCCATAAGTCTTCGGGATGAGGGAAGAAACCGAAACAATTGGAGGAAACTCACAGGGAGACAAGGAGTAAGTGCAAACGCAAAACGGACAGCACCCAAGTGAGGTATTTTGGCGCTGTGTGGCAGTAGCTCTACTTCCTGCGCTGCTGTGCCGACATAGTGTACCACGTGTCTGTCTCACATCACTACCCTCAATATGTTTCCAATTGGGAATGTAAAACAGATTCGGTAAACACTCCACCCACACTCAAAGTATTCTTTACAATCTACTGCAATTACATCTAAAATGTTCCATAAAGTATGGGCGAAACACCTTTTCTAGTACAAAACATGTAAACAATTGGTGATATTTACATAATGTATTCGGATTGAATGGGAAAGAACAAGGAAAGGAATTGGCACATCAAGTGGCATAGCATGGGAACTCGATGGCGGAGAAGATAGGAGAGGAGGGAAGTCCATGTCGTGTAAACAACACTGAGATGTGTACTTGAATATCTGTCACACGCATGCCTACGGGCCAGTGCAAGCAGGTGGATCAGCTGCATTCACATTTGGGACAGCTTTTATACGAGGGATCAAGCGGCTTCCTTTGGTGCCGGAAACGTTCCTTGACTCCAATATTTTGCCAATCGACCTCTATTGCCGCAGATCAAAGACAATGTTGTTCCTTGATATGTATCCCGCCCTCAATTTATCATGTGGAACAAGGAAATGGAGATAAGTTGAACAGGTACTTCGGATCCGGCTTCACTAATGAGGACACAGACAATCTTCCTGATATACTAGTGGCCAGAGGATCTAGAGTAATGGAGGAACTGATGGAAATCTGCAGGAAATGGTGTTGTGTAGACTGAAGGCTGCTACATCCCCAGGTCAGATGGTCTGCATCCCAGGGTACTTAAGGTAGTTGCTCTAGAAATCGTGGACGCATTGGTGATCATTTTCAATGTTCTGTAGATTCAGGATCAGTTCCTGTGAATTAGAGGGTGCCTAATGTCATCCACCTGTTTAAGAAAGGCGGGCGAGAGAAAACAGGGAATTATAGACCAGTTAGCCTGACATCGGCGGTGGGGATGATGCTGGAGTCAATCATAAAAGATGGAATAACCGATGAGAGTGACACACAGAGAGTGCTGATGAAGTGACACACGGTGGATTTGTACTCATGGAAGAGCTCACTGTGGTAGTACAAATGGAGTGACAGACTGTGGGGATAATACTGATGTAGTGACACTATGGGATAGTAATGATGGAATAGCACACCGCGGAGTGGAAGGAAAAACACTACGGGGTGGAGCGAGAACATTTGATGGAATGACATTCCGTCGGGTAGTACTGATGGAATAACACACTGCGGGCTGGAACTGATGGAATGACGCACTGTGCGTTGGTACTGATGGAATAATAAACTGTGGGATAATCCGCTGATGAAGCGACAGACTATGGGGTAGTACGGACATCACTACGTGTTGGCACCCTGCACACTCGTGCTCATCCATTTTGCGGCTGGAGCGTTCATTTCTCGAGAGATATAAAAAACCTGCCGCTACATTAAGTCGAAGATAACCTCCGGCAGGGAGTTAAATACCAGTCCCAGAGATTGGGACAGAACATTAAGTCGAAGGAGACCTCCGTCACAGGTGTGATACAAGTCCCAGAGATTGGGACACAAGATTGGCTAAGATTATCCGAGAGGGTTTAGCCAGTAGAAAGCGGTTCCAGTAGTGGAACTGAAGAAAATACCAGTCCCAGAGATTGAAACAGAAGTTTGGCTAAGATCTCGGAGAGGTTTTAGACAATAGACAATAAATAAATAGGTGCAGGAGGAGGCAATTCGGCCATTCGAGCCAGCACCGCCGTTCAATGTGATCATGGCTGATCATCCCCAATCAGTACCCCGTTCCTGCCTTCTCCCCATGTCCCCTGATTCCGCTATCTTTAAGAGCCCTATCTAACTCTCTCTTGAAAGCATCCAGAGAACCTCCCTCCACCGCACAATTCCACAGACTCACCACACTCTGTGAGAAAAAAAGTGTTTCCTCGCCTCATTTCTAAATGGCTTACTCCTTATTCTTAAAGTATGGCCCCTGGTTCTGGACTCCCCCAACATCGAGAACATGTTTCCTGCCTCTAGCGTGTCGAAACCCGTAGCAATCTTATATGTTTCAATGAGATTCCCTCTCATCCTTCCAACTCCAGAGTGTACAAGCCCAGCTGCTCCATTATCTCAGCATATGACAGTCCCACCATCCGTGGAATTACCCCTGTAAACCTACGCTGCACTCCCTCAATAGCAAGAATGTCCTTCCAAAATTAGGGGACCAAAACTGCACACAATACTCCAGGTGTGGTTTCATTAAGCCCCTGTACAACTGCAGAAGGGCATGTTTGCTCCTATATTCGATTCCTCTTGTTATAAAGGCCAACACACCAATCGCGTTCTTCACTGCCTGCAGTACCTGCATGCTTACTTTCATAGACTGATGTACAAGGACCCCCCAGATCCCGTTGTACTACCCCTTTTCCTAACTTGACGCCATTTACATACTAACCTGCCTTCCTGTTTTTTGCTACCAAAGTGGACAACCTCACATTTTACTTCGGAGTCACGTGAGTGACTACGTGAAGACCCCGCCAGCACGCATGCGCGACATATCGTCGTACGCATGCGGAAGCGACAGTCGGGAGGAGCGGGGCTCCTCCAGCGTAAGTTTAAAAAACTTACGAAAGGTAAGTCTCACCGGAGTGGTGAGCGTGGCGACTCAGTGTATATTTGTTTTTTCAGGATTTCTACATGGAGTCGCGGAAATCGAAAATAGCAGCGGCAAGAGCTGCTGCCATCGAGAGCAGCCAGCAGCGTGCCGCTTCTCCTGAGCTGCAGGTGTTGCCCGCAGCTCCCGACTTTTCGCCTATGAGGGCCGCAGATTCGCCGCGGTCGGGCGGTAAATCCACCCGAAAGTCGGACGGGGCCGACGACCCAGCTGGGTCCAGTCCCGAGGACACCCCGTTCGCTGATAGCGACGGGGGTCGTCTTGCCCGCATGGAGCGGATGGTGGAGCAATTGCTCCAGCGTGACCTGCTTTTGCAGGGGCAGAGTCACGGCGGGCCTCTTCGCAGGCCCACGGCAGGGTCCTATCATGGACTGCCTAATGTCTCGCCCTCTTCGCAGGGGAGCATTGGGGGTCAGAAGTGGGCTGACACTGAAGAGGGGGAGTTGGCTGAACAACCAACAGTGTCAGGGGTGCAAGAAGAAGAGTTACTGGATATGGTAAACAAGCATGCAGTTCCTTCTCAAAAAGGCCTACCTATCCACCCAAAGCTGGCAGCTAGTATCAATTATATGACTACAAACCAGCTTCAGGAGCAAGCCATCAATGCAACAGCTGATAAGTATCTTGCTCCTGAAAATTGTAACTCACTGACTGTTCCTGCGGTGAATAACCCTATATGATGGAACATGAGCCCTACGATTAGAGGGCAAGAAGTCGAACTTCAGAAGATCCTGAAACTTTTGACCGCCGGGATTACGGCAGTGGCCAGAACTGCGGTGGGAATAGAGTTACCGGAAGAACTACAGGATGCTCTGGCCTTGCTGTGTAACACACAGTACGAGATAAATAACTACAGGAAGAGCATTATCAAACCGGCACTTAACCCCAAGTTTGCGGGGTTATGCAGACCAGGCAACACTCAACCACCAAATCTGCTGTTCGGGGATAACCTCCCCAAACAGGTGAAAGACCTGGACGAGGAGGCCAAGGCCATAGGCCTGATTAAGGTACCCAGTACCTCCAAACCTCACTACCAACAGCGGCAGCACCCCTACACACCCACCGGACAGCGATATCACAACAGACCGTCCGGTGGTGAAAGCTCGAAGGCCGGCTCACCTGCACAACGGTCTTTTTTAGGCCATGGCCCAGCCCGGCCTTCTTGGAAAATGCGCCACCCCTACAACGCAGCAACTCAACAGAAGAAACAAGGGCAAAAACCGCAACACCGGCAATAACCTTGGAGGTAGGCGGGTCTTGCTCCCCCAGGAACATTGCTTGTCTAAATTCATCTTATGTGGGAGGCCGGTTGCACTTGTTTTATGAAGTATGGCGCACTTTTACCTCTGATCCTTACATACTCGGAAGTATTCAGGGCTATAAAATTGAATTCATTTACGAACTCCCTACCCCGGTCCAGCATTCGCCTAGCCGAAAGTTTATACTTTCACAAAAAGAATGAACGGCAGGCCATGCTGAACTATTAAGACTAATTAGTAAAGGGGTAATTGAGAGAACCACCAGAGAAACTCAGGAGTTCGTATCTAATATATTTACCAAAAATAAAAACGATGGCGGGTGCCACATAATCATAGATCTGACCGAACTGAATACTTCTGTTCAGTATGTTCATTTCAAAATGGACACTTTTGACACAGCTAGACAACTAATAGCTAATGGGTACTACATGGCATGCATTGACCTTAAAGATGCATACTATTCAGTGCCAATACACAAGGATCATAGGAAATACCTTAAATTTATCTGGATGGGACAATTATAGCACTTTCAGAAGCTGGGGTTCATCATACATCCAGATAAATCAAAGTTGGAACCCTCTATTACCATGGATTACCTGGGGTTCACCATTGACTCGGTGCAAATGTCTATCACCTTACCACCGAACAAGGTGGTGGACTTGATAGAAGCTTGCAGGAGCCTTACTGGCATCAGGGATCCATCCATACGGCAGGTGGCCAGGGTAATTGGGAAGATAGTGGCTGCTTTTCCCGCAGCACAATTCGGACCACTACATTATCAAAACCTACAAAGAGCTAAAATTATAGCTCTCAAAAGTCATGCAGGCCATTTCGACAGGCCTATGAAGTTACCAGGAAAGGCAAGAATTGAATTAAATTGGTGGATGGAAAATGCTCAATTCTGTTCCAAACCCATCACTATCATAAATCCCTCGGTCATCTTACAAACTGATGCCAGTGCCAAAGGTTGGGGAGCAACTAATACCACCACTAGTTGTGGAGGCAGATGGAGTGCACAAGAGCTAACCCTATTCGAAACATTGGGGATTAATTATTCAGAAATGCTGGGAGCATTTCATGGCCTTAGGGCATACTGCTCAGACATGCACCAAGTACATGTTAGATTACAAATTGACAACACCACAGTGGTGGCTTATATTAATCATATGGGTGGAATAAAGTCGATATCATGTGATGAATTGGCTAATAATATCTGGCACTGGTGACTGCAAAGGGAAATTTGGATTTCAGCCACTTACCTTCCAGGTAAGCTAAACACAGTGGCAGACACCAGGTCACGCAAATTCAACGACAACATAGAATAGATGTTGGATCGGAAAGTGTTCACAGATATTGTAGAACGTTATGGGACGCCAGATATCGCCCTTTTTGCATCCAGATTAAATCACCAACTGCCAACATATGTTGCTTGGGAACCAGACCCAGGGGCAGTAGCAATGGACGCTTCCACGCTACATTGGGGGGATTTTTTCTGTTATGCATTTCCCCCCTTCTGCCTCATCAGTCGGGTCTTGCAAAAAAATCAGACAATACTCCGCATCGGGTATTTTGGTTGTGCCCGACTGGCCTACCCAATCATGGTTCCCAGCGGTACAGAAGATGCCCACAGAACCTTGTATTCGGGTCAACAAACGACCTAGCCTATTAATACATCCCGTCACTGGGGAACACCATCCATGTCATGACCGCATGGACCTGTTGATTTGCAGATTCTGAAACGGCCACTTCTGGGATACGTACTCACCAACAGAAAAATAGATACCATCTCAGCGTCATGCAGGGAGTCCACTAGGAAACAGTACCTGACCTACATCAGGAAGTGGGAAGTGTTCTGCTCTACAACAAACACAACCTACGAATCGGCTACCATCACGGAAGTTGTGGAATTCCTGGCTACCCTTCACTACGATGAAGGATTAAGCTACAGTGCCATTAATTGTGCCAGGAGTGCCCTATCAACCTACCTGGGCAAGGGGAGTGATCATCTCGGCATTGGATCACATCCATTAGTGTCTAAGCTAATGAGAGGAATATTTAATTCCAATCCCCCCAGGCCCAGATACAACCACACGTGGGATATCAGCATAGTGTTGACTATGTTGCGAGGATGGACACCAAACTCGGGGCTCACCTTGGACAAACTCACCTACAAAATGGTAATGATTATGGCACTTGTCACGGCACTACGGGTCCAGTCCCTGCACAAGTTAAATCTGGATGCCATGACTATCTCCAATGGCAAAATCACTTTTCATATGTAGGGGCTGTTAAAACAAGATCGAACCGGATCGTCTGGACATACATTAGAGTTTCTAGCCTATCCAGCAGATACTCGACTCTGCAACGTCACTTTGATATCACGTTACATTTCAGTCACCAAGCCTCTCAGGGGCAGGGAGAAAGCTTTGCATATAAGCCACAAAAAGCCCCACCACTAAGTCACGGTGCAAACCATATCTAGATGGTTAAGGGTGGTACTGGATGCGGCAGGGGTGGACACTAATATTTTTAAATCTCACTCCACCAGGGCAGCATCCACTTTGGCGCCTAGGATGATGTAAGTACCCATGGACCACATCCTGGCCACAGCGGGTTGGAGCAATGAGAAAACGTTTCAACGCTTTTATAACAAACCCGTGGCCTCTCCTGACTTTTGCAGGAAGAATTTTGAGTTCTGCTAAATAATTACCCTATATGGGATATATATTTTGTTTTGGTATGAATAAATACCTATTTTGTTTTTCAGCCAGTGTCATGTCTGAAATACGTTCATCCTCTTATCCCAGCACAGCAGTGTGTGAGCATGCGGTGTTCCAGGGCATGAAATCACAGAGCTTTGAAATCTTCACGTAGTCACTCACGTGATTCCGAAGTAAAATAGTAAGATTAAATGAGAACTTACCAGTTTGAAGTTTGATCTTTATTTTATGAGGAGTAACGATGAGGGATTACGTGCCCTCCGCTCACAAACCCTCTATTATAAAGATCAACTGGTATGAAAGTTCTCTCTTATCTTACTATATTAGTCTACGTTGCTGTCTGTGATTTCACACAACTGCTTTGAAGAATGCCGCGCATGCGTGCTGGCGGGGTCTTCACGTAATCCCTCATCGTAACTCCTGATAAAATAAAGATCAAACTTCAAACTGGTAAGTTCTCATTTAATCTTACTATTTATCCGCATTAAACTTCACCAGCCATGCATCTGCCCACTCCCCCAACCTGTCCACGTCACCCTGCATTCTCAAAGCATCCTCCTCACTGTTCTCACTGCCACAAAGCTTTGTATCATGTGCAAATTTGCTAATGTTACTTTGAATCCCTTCATCCAAATCATTGATTTATATTGTGAATAGCTGCGGTCCCAGCACCGAGCCTTGCGGTAGCCCACGAGTTACTGCCTGCCATTCTGAAAGGGACCCGTTAATCCCTACGCTTTGATTCGTGTCTGCCAACCATTTCTCTATCCATGTCAGCACTCTGCCCCCAATACCATGTTCACTAATTTTGCCAACTAATCTCCTATGTGGGACCTTGTCAAATGCTTTCTGAAAGACCAGGTACACTACATTCACTGGCTCTCCCTTGTCCATTTTCCTAGTTACATCTTCAAAACATTCCAGAAGATTAGTCAAGCATGATTTCCCTTTCATAAACCCATGCTGACTGGGACCGATCCTGTTACTGCTATCCCAATGTGCCGCTATTTCATCTTTTAAAATGGACTACAGCATCTTCCCCACCACCGATATAAGGCTAACTGGTCTAAAATTCCCGGTTTCCTCTCTCCCGCCTTTCTTAAAAAGTGGGATAACATTAGCTACACTCCAATCCACAGGAACTAATCCTGAGTCTATAGAACATTTCAAAATTATCACCAATGCATCCACGATTTCTGGAGCCACCTGCTTTATATTCTTGGCTAGCTTACCTTCGTACCTCATCTTTTTTCCCCGTATTGTCTTTTTGGTTATCTTCTGTTGTTCTTTCAACATTACCCAATCCTCTTGCTTCCCGCTCATCTTTGCTACATTGTACATTTTGCTTGAATTCTTATACTGTTCCTGGCGTCCCTTGTCAGCCACGGTCGTCCCTGTCTCCACTTGGAATATTTCATTCTCCTAGGAATGAACTGATCCTGCACCTTCTGTATTTTCCCTACAAACACCTGCCATTTTTGTTCCACTGTCATCCCATGAAAGACTTTTCAGAAAATGTGTTCGTTGCTTGCAATGTGTTTGCCAAATAGGCTTGGCTTTCATATACTTTTCAGAACATGTGTTCGCTGCTTTCAAAGTGTCTGCCCAACTGGCTTAGGTTTTAAATACTTTTCAGAGCATGTGTTCGTTGCTTGCAAAGTGTTCGCCAAATTGGATTGGTTTTCAATGACTTTCCAGAACATGTGTTCGTTGCTTGCAAAGTGTTCGCCAAATTAACTTGGCTTTTAAAGACTTATACAAAAATATGTTCGTTGCTTGCAAAGTGTTCGCCATATTGGCTTGGCTTTAAATACATTTCAGAACATGTGTACGTTGCTTGCAAAGTGTTCTCCAAATTGGCTTGGCTTTTAAATACTTTTCAGAACAAGTGTTCGTTGCTAGCAAAGTGTTCGCCAAATTGGCATGCAGTTTAAAGACTTTTCAGAAAATGTGTTCGTTGCTTGCAAAGTGTTTGCCAAATTGGCTCGGCTTTTAAATACTTTTCATAAAATGTGTTCGTTGCTTGCAAAGATTTTGCCAAATTAGCTTGGCTTTTGAAGACTTTTCAGATAATGTGTTCGTTACTTGCAGAGTGTTTGCAAAAATTGGGTTGGCTTTTAAAGACTTTTCAGAACATGTGTTCGTTGCTTGCAAAGTGTTTGCCAAATTGGCTTGGGTTTTAAAGACTTTTGAGAAAATGTGTTCGTTGTTTGCAAAGTTTTTGCCAAATTAGCGTGGCTTTTAATGACCTTTCAGAACATGAGTTCGCTGCTTGCAAAGTGTTTGCCAAATAGACACATAGAAACACATAAAATAGGTGCAGGAGTAGGCCATTCGGCCCTTCGAGCCTGCACCGCCATTCAATATGATGATGGTTGATCATCCAACTCAGTATCCTGTGCCTGCCTTCTCTCCATACCCCCGGATCCCTTTAATTCCAAGGGCCATATCTAACACCCTCTTAAATATAGCCAATGAACTGGCCTCAACGACCTTCTGTGGCAGATAATTCCACAGATTTACCACTCTTTGTGTGAAAAATGATCTTCTCAGCTCGGTCCTAAAAGCCTTCCCCCTTCTGCTTAAACTGTGACCCCTTGCTCTGGACTTCACCAACATCGGGAACAATCTTCCTTCATCTAGCCTGTCCAACCCCTTAAGCATTTTGTAAGTCTCTATAAGATCCCCATTCAATCTTCTAAATTCCAGCGAGTACAAACCGTGTCAATCCTGTCTTTCTTCATGTGGATGTCCTGCCACCCCAGGATCCAGTCTGGTGAACCTTCTCTGTACACCCTCTATGGCAAGAATGTATTTCCTCAGATTAGGAGACCAAAACTGTACGCAATACTCGAAGTGCGGCCTCACCAAGACCATGTGAAACTGCAGTCGCTTTCTTCATTGCCTGCTGCACCTGCATGCCTACTTTCAATGACTGGCGTACCATGACACCCAGGTCTCGTTGCATCTCCGCTTATCCTAATCGGCCAACATTCAGATAATAGTCCTGTTTCCTTTCCTGTTTTTGCCACCAAAGTGGATAACCTCACATTTATCCACATTATACTGCATCTGCCGTGCTTTTTCCCACTCATCCAACCAAGCCTCCTAGTATCCTTTTCACAGCTAACAATGTCCCCCAGCTTCGTGTCACCCGCAAACCTGGAGATGTTGCATTCAATTCCCTCATCCTGATCATTAATATATATTGTAAATAGCTGGAATACCAGCACTGAGCCTTGCGGTACCCCACCAGTCACTGCCTGCCATTCTGAAAATGACTCGTTTCCTCCTACTCTTTGCCTCCTGTCTGCCAGCCAGTACTCTATCCACATCAATACTGAACTCCCAGTACCGTGTGCTTTAAGTTTGTATACTAATCTCTTATGTGGGACCTTGCGAAAGCCTTCTGAAAGTCCAGATACAACACATCCACATGTTCTCCCGTATCAACTCTACTAATTACATCCTCGAAAAATTCTATAGGATTTGTCAGACATGATTTACCTTTCATGCTGACTTTGCTTAATGATTTCACCACTTTCCAAATGTGCTGCTTTACAATCTTTTATAACTGACTCTAGCACTTTCCCCATTACCGATGTTAGACTAACTGGTCTGTAATTCCCCGTTTTCTCTCTACCTCTCTTTTTACAAAGTGGGGTTACATTAGCTACCCTCCAATCCTCAGGAACTACTCCAGAATCTAAAGAGTTTTGAAAAATTATCACTAATGCATCGACTATTTCTGGAGCTATTTCCTTAAGTACTCTGGGATGCAGCCTAACCACCCCTGTGATATTTATCGGCCTATATTCCATTCAATTTAACTAACACCACTACCCGTCTAACCCGAATTTCACTCAGTTCCTTCATCTCACTTGAGCCCCGGTCCCCTGCTATTTCCGGCAGATTATTTACGTCTTCCTTAGTGAAGCCAGAACGAAAGTAGTTATTGAATTGGTCTGCCATATCCTTGTTCCCCATGATCAATTCACCAGTTTCTGACAGCAAGGGACCTACATTTGTTTTAACCAAACTTTTTCTCTTCACATATCAATAACAACTTTTACAGTCAGCTTTTATGTTCCCTGGCAGTTTTCTTTCATAATCTATTTCCCCTTTCCTAATGAAGCCCTTTGTCCTCCTCTGCTGGACTCTGAATTTATCCCAGTCCTTTGGTAGGCTGATTTTTCTGGCTAATTTATATGCTTAATCTTTAGTTTTGATACTATCCCTGATTTCCCTTGTTATCCACGGATGCACTACATTCCCTGATTTAATGTTTTTGTCAAACTGGGATGAACAATTGCTGTAGTTCATCCATGCAGTCTTTAAATGCCTTCCATTGCATATTCATCGTCAACCCTTTAAGAATCACTTGCCTGTCTATCTTGGCCGATTCACGTCTCAGACACTCAATGTTACATTTCTTTAAGTTCACAACCCCTGTTTCTGAATTAACAATGTCTCTCTCCATGCTAATGATGAACTCAACCATATTATGGTCACTTTTGCCCAAGGGGGCATGCACAACAAGACTGCTAACTAACCCTTCCTCATTACTTAATACCCAGTCTAGAATAGCCTGTTCTCCCGTTGTTTACCCTACATGTTGGTTTACAAAACTATCCCGCATACATTCCAAGAAACTGACTTCTATTTAAAGACTTTTTAGAACATGAGTTCGTTGTTTACAAAATGTTTGCCAAATTGGCTTGGTTTTTAAATACATTTCAAAAAAATGTGTTTGGTGCATGCAAAGTGTTCGCAAAATCTGCTTCGCTTTGAAACACTTTTTAGGACATATGTTCGTTGCTTGCAAAGTGTTCTCCAAAATGGCTTGGCTTTTATGTCTTTTCAGAACATGTGTTCGTTTCTTGCAATGTGTTCACCAAATTTGCTTGGCTTTTAATGACTTTTAAGAACATGTGTTCGTTGCTTGCAGAGGGTTTGCCAAATTGGCTTGGGTTTTAAAGACATTTCAGAACATGTGTTCGCTGCTTGCAAAGTGTTTGTCAAATTGCCTTGGCTTTTAAAAACATTTCAGAACATGTGTTCGCTGCTTGCAAAGGATTTGCCAAATTGCGTTGGCTTTTAAAGACTTTTCAGAACATGTGTTGGTTCCTTGAAAAGTGTTCGCGAAATTGGCAGGAGTAGGCCATTCGGCTCTTTGAGCCTGCACCGCCATTCGATATGATCATGACTGATCATCCAACTCAGTATCGCCTTCTCTCAATACCCCCGATCGCTTTAGCCACAAGTGCCACATCTAACTCCCTCTTAAATATAGCCAATGAACTGGCCTCAACAACCTTCTGTGGCAGAGAATTGCACAGATTCACCACTCTTTGTGTGGAAAATGATATTCTCATCTCGGTCCTAAAAGACTTCCCCCTTATGGTTAAACTGTGACCCTTGTTCTGGAATTCCCCAATATCGGGAACAATCTTCATGTATCTAGCCTGTACAATCCATTAAGCATTTTGCAAGTCTCTATAAGACCCCCCCTCAATCTACGAAATTCGAGCGAGTGCAAGCCGCGTCTATCAAGTCTTTCTTCATATGGCAGTCATGCCATCCCAGGAATCAGTCTGGTGAACCTTCTCTGTACTCCCTCTACGGCAAGAATGTCTTTCATCTAATTAGGAAACCAAAACTGTACGCAATACTCCAGGTGTGGCCTCACCAAGACAACTACAGTAGAACCTACCTGCTCTTGTACTCAAATCCTTTTGCTATGAATGCCAACATACCTTTCGCTTTCTTCACTGCCTGCTGCACCTGAATGCCTACTTTCAATGACTGGTGTGCCATGACATCCAGGTCTCGTTGCATCTCCCCTTATCCTAATCGGCCACCATTCTGATAATAGACGACTTTCCTGTTTTTGCCCCCAAAGTGGATAACCTCACATTTATCCACATTATACTGCATGTGCCATGTATTTGCCCACTCATCCAACCTGTTCAAGTCAACTTGCAGCCTCCTGGCATCCTACTCACAGCTAACAATGCCCCCCAGCTTCGTGTCATCCGCAAACCCAGAGATGTTGTATGCAATTCCCTCATCCAGATCATTAATATATATTGTAAATAGCTGGGGTCCCAGCAATGAGACTTGCGGTCTCCCACTAGTCACTTCCTGCCATTCTGAAAATTACCCGTTTACTCCTACACTTTGCCTCCTCTCTGCCAGACAGTTATCTATCCACATCAATACTGAACGCCCAATACCGTGTGCTTTTAGTGTGTATACTAATCCCTTATGTGGGACCTTGTCTAAAGCCTTCCGAAAGTCCAGATATAAAACATCCACAGGTTCTCCCGTATCCACTCTACTAGTTACATCCTCGAAAAATTCTATAAGATTCGTAAGACATGATTTACCTTTCATAAATCCATGCTGACTTTGTCCAATGATTTCACCACATTCCAAATATGCCGCTATCCCATCTTTAATAACTGACTCTAGCATTTTCCCCATTACCGATGTTAGACTAACTGGTCTGTAATTCCCCGTTTTCTCTCTCTCTGCATTTTGAAAAAGTGGGGTTACATTAGCTACCCTCCAATCTTCAGGAATTACTCCAGAATCTAAAGAGTTTTGAAAGAAATATCACTAATGTATCCATTATTTCAGGGGCTACATCCGTAAGCACTATTGGATGCAGCCTATCTAGCCCTGGATATTTATCGGCCTTTAATCCATTCAATTTACCTAACACCACTTCCCGGTTAACCTGGATTTCACTCAGTTCCTCCATCTCACTTGACCCCCGGTCCCCTGCTATTTCCAGCAGATTATTTATGTCTTCCTTAGTGAGGACAGAACCAAAGTAGTTATTCAATTGGTCTGCCATGTAGCTGTTCCCCTTGATCAATTCACCTGTTTATGACTGCAAAGGACCTACATTTGCTTTAACTAACCTTTTTCTCTTCACATATCAATAACAACTTTTGCAGTTAGTGTTTATGTTCCCTGACAGTTTTCTTTCATAATCTATTTTACCGTTGCTAATTAAGCTCTTGGTCCTCCTCTGTTGGACTCTAAATTCCCCCCAGTCCTCTGGTAGGCTTTCTTTTCTGGCTAATTTGTATGATTCATCATTAGTTTTGTCATTATCCCTGATATCCCTTGTTATCCACGGATGGACTACTTTCCCTGATTTATTCTTTTGCCAAACTGGGATGAACAATTGTTGTAGTTCATCCATGCAGTCTTTAAATGCCATCCATTGCATATCCACTGTCGACAGGTTAAGAATCACTCGCCAGTCTATCCTGGCTAATTCACGTCTCATACCCTCAAATAAGTTCAGAAACCTTGTTTCTGAATTAACAATGTCACTCTCCATCCTAGTTAATAACTGAACCATATTATAGTCACTCTTGCTCAAGTGGGCACGCACAACAGGACTGCTAACTAACCCTTCCTCATTACTCATAACCCAGTCTAGAATAATCTATTATCTCTCTTGGGTTCCTCTGCATGTTGGTTTAGAAAGCTAACCCGCACACATTCCAAGAAATTGACTTGGATTTAAAGCATCTTTAGAACATGTGTTCGTAGTTTGCAAAATATTCGCCAAATCGGCTTCGCTTTTAAAGACTTTTCAGAACATATGCTCGTTGCATGCAAAGTGTTTGCCAAATTGGGTTATCTTTTAAAGACATTTCAGAACATGTGTTCGTTGCTTGCAAAGTATTTGCCAAATTGGCATCCCTTTTAAAGACTTTTCAGAACGTGTTCGTAGTTTGCAAAGTGTTTTGCAAATCGGCTTGGCTTTTAAATAGTTTTCAGAAAATGTGTTCGTTGCTTGCAAAGGGTTTGCAAAAATTGGCTTGGCGTTTACAAACTTTTCAGAAAATGAGTTCGTTGCTTGCAAAGTGTTTGCCAAATTAGCTTTGCTTTTAAAGACTTCAGAAAATGTGTTGCTTGCAAAGTGTTTGCCAAACTGGCTTGGCTTCTAAGGACGTTTCCAGAAAAGTTTTCGTTGCCTTCAAAGTGTTTGCGCAATTGGTTTGGCCTTTAAGACATTTCAGAACGTGTGTTTGTTGCTTGCAATGTGTTCTCCAAATTGGCTTGGCTTTTAAGGACTTTTCACAACATGTGTTCGTTGGTTGCAAAGTGTTTGCCAAATTGGCTTAGCTATTAAATACTTTTCATAACATTTGTTCGTTGCTTGCAAAGTGTTCGCCAAATTGGCTTGGCATTTAAGGACGTTTCCGGAAATGTTTTCGTTGCTTGCAAAGTTTTTGCCAAATTGCCTTGGCTTTTAAAGACTTTTCACGAACCATCAGACGCCTGAATGCCATCCAATGTGCTGCCACCATTGTCTATTTTAGCCTTTTGTCCATTTTCTCCTTTCATCCTTTTATCCATTTTTATCAATTTTATCAATTTTATCCATTTTATCTTTCCATTATCGTGTTGCACGGGGAGCCAAATGCAACGGGAATGTCGTTTGGAATTGCATATATCGATGTATTTCTAAATGACAATAACGTTTGTTTGATCAATTGCTTGCAAAGTGTTCTCCAAATTGGATTTTCATTTAAATACTTCTCAGAACATGTGTTCGTTGTTTGGAAAGTGATTGCCAAATTGGCTTGGCTTTTAAAGACTTTTCAAAAAATGTGTTCGTTGCTTGCAAAGTGTTTGCCAAATTGGCTTGGCTTTTAAAGACTTTTCAGAAAATGTGTTCGTTGCTTGCAAAGATTTTTCAGAACATGTGTTCGTTGCTTACAAAGTGTTTGCCAAATTGACCTTGCAAGTGTTCGTTACTTGCAAGGTGTCTGCCAAATTGGCTTGTCTTTTAAAGACTATTCAGAACATGTGTTCGTTGCATGCAAAGTGTTCTCCAAACCGGCTTGGCTTTTAAAGACTTTTCAGAACGTGTGTTCGTTGCTTACAAAGTGTTCTCCAAATTGGCTTGGCTTTTAAAAACTTTTCAGAACAAGTGTTCGTTGCTTGAAATGTTATTGCCAAATTGGCTTGACTTTTAAACTCTTTTCAGAAAATGTGTTAGTTGCTTGCAAAGTGTTTGCCAAATTAGCTTTGCTTTTAAAGACTTCAGAAAATGTGTTGCTTGCAAAGTGTTTGCCAAACTGGCTTGGCTTTTAAAGATTTTTCAGAAAATGTGTTGCTTGCAAAGTGTTTGCCAAATTGGCTTGGCATTTAAGGACGTTTCCGGAAATGTTTTCGTTGCTTGCAAAGTGTTTGCCAAATTGCCTTGGCTTTTAAAGACTTTTCATGAAATGTGTCCGTTGCTTGCAAAGTGTTTGCCAAATTGGCTTGGCGTTTAAATACTTTTCAGAAATGTAGTTGCTTGCAAAGTGTTTCCCAAATTGGCTAGGCTTTTATAAACTTTTCAGAAAATATGTTGCTTCAAAGTGTTTGCCCAATTGGTTTGGCCTTTAAGACTTTTCAGAAGGCGTTTTCGTTGCTTGCAATGTGTTCGCCAAATTGGCTTGGCTTTTAAAGACTTTTCAGAAAATGTGTTCGTTGCTTGCAAAGTGTTCTCCAAATTGGCTTGGCTTTTAAAGACTTTTTACAACATGTGTTCGTTGCTTGCAAGGTGTTCTCCAAATTGACGTGGCGGTGTTCTGGCGTTTCGGCGGCGGTGGCGGTGCGGCTTCCGAGGCCCGGCCACGGGCCCAGTGGACCACATAGTCGGGAGTTCGCAGGTCACAGGTTGGTGACCTGTTTTCTGGAGCTCCCGCAACAACAGCTGCGTCCGCTGGACTGGAGGGCGGCAGCTTCGGCTGCTTTGGCCGCGGGCCGCGGAGTTTGAATCGGCCCGTTCGCGGAGCTTGGATTCAGCCGCGGTGCTGACCCACTTACCAACACGCGGCGGGGTCACAATACCGGAGGCCTGGATAGCCTCATCGTAGAGGAAGAACAATGAGGGGAGAGACAATGACTAAGACTTTTGCCTTCCATCACAGTGAGGAGTTATTTGGTGAACTCGCTGTGGTGGATGTTACATTTGTGTTTATTGTGTGTTTTTGTTCCTTTTGATATATCTATGACTGCAGGTACGAAATGTTGTACAGACAGAAAGGTCTGAATGACAATAAAGGTAAATCTGAATCTGAATCTGAATCTGAATCTTTTAAATACTTTTCAGAACAAGTGTTCGTTGCGTGCAAAGTGTTTGGAAAATTGAATTGCATTTGAATACTTTTCAGAACGTGTTCGTTGTTTGTAAAGTGCTTGCCAAATTGGCTTGGCTTTCAAAGACTTTACAGAACATGTGTTCGTTGCTTGTAAAGTGTTCGCCAAATTGGGTTGGCTTTTAAAGACTTTTCACAAAATATGTTCGTTGCTTGCTAAGTGTTTCCCAAATTGGCTTGGCTTTAAAAACTTTTCACAACATGCCTTCGCTGCTTGCAAAGTGTTCGCCAAATTGGCTTCTCTTTGAAAGGCTTTTTAGAAAATGTGTTCGTTGATTGCAAAGTGTACACCAAATTGTCTTAGCTTTTAAAGAGTTTTCAGAACATGTGTTCGTTGCTTGCAAATAGTTCTCCAAATTGGCTTGGTTTTTAAATACTTTTCAGATTATGTGTTCGTTGCTTGCAAAGTGTTTGCCATATTGGGTTGGCTTTCAAAGACTATTGGGGACATTTGTTCGTTGCATGCGAAGTGTTCTGCAAATCGGATTGGCCTTTAAGACTTTTGAGAACGTGTGTTCGTTGCTTGCAAAGTGTTTGCCAATTTGACTTGGATTTAAAGACTTTTCAGAAAATGTGTTCATTGCTTGCAAAGTGTTCGCCAAATTGGCTTGGCTTTTAAAGACTTTTCAGAACATGTGTTCGTTGCTTGGGAAGTGCACGCCAAATTTGATTGGCTTTTAAAGGCTTTTCAGAACATGTGTTCGTTGCTTGCAAAGTGTTTGACGATCTGGCTTGGCTTTCAAAGACTTTTCAGAACATGTGTTCGTTGCTTGCAAAGTGTTTGCCAAATTAGCTTGGCTTTTAAAGACTTTTCAGAAGATGTGTCCTTTGCTTGCAAAGTGTTTGCCATACTGGCTTGGCTTTTAAAGAACTTCCAGAACACGTGTTCGTTGCTTGCAAAGTGTTTGCCAAATTGGCTTTTAAATACGTTTGGCAAAATGTGTTCGTTGCTTGCAAAGTGTTTGGCAAACTGACTTGGCTTTTAAAGAACATTCAGAAAATGTGTTTTTTGCTTGCAATGTGTATGCCAAATTGGCTTGGCTTTTCAAGACTTTTCAGAACACGTGTTCGTTGCTCGCAAAGTGTTTTCAAAATTGACAAGGATTTTAAATACTTTTCAGAACGTGTTCGTTTCTTCCAAAGTGTTTACTAAATTGGCTTGGATTTTAAAGACTTTTGACAACATGTGTTCGTTGCTTCCAAAGTGTTCTCCAAATTGACTTGGCGGTGTTTTGGCGTGTCGGCGGCGGTGGCGGAGCGGCTTCCGAGGCCCGGCCGCGGGCCCAGTGGACGACATAGTCGGGAGTTCGCATGTCACAGGTTGGTGACCTGTTTTCTGGAGCTCCCGCAACAACAGCTGCGTCCGCTGGACTGGAGGGCGGCAGCTTCAGCAGCTTTGACCGCCCCGGGCCGCGGAGTTTGAATCGTCCAGTTCGCGGAGCTTGGATTCATCCGCGGTTCTGACTCACTTACCAACACCCGGCGGGGTCACAATATCGGAGGCCTGGATCGCCTCATCGTAGAGGAATAACAATGAGGGGAGAGACAAGGACTAAGACTTTTGCCTTCCATCACAGGGAGGAGGTGTTTCGTGAACTCACTGTGGTGGATGTTACATTTGTGTTTATTGTGTGGTTTTGTTCCTTTTAATATATCTATGACTGCAGGCACGAAATTTTCTACAGGCCGAAAGGTCTGAATGACAATAAAGGTAAGTCTGAATCTGAATCTGAATCTGAATCTTTTAAACTTTTGAGAACAAGTGTTCGTTGTGTGCAAAGTGTTTGGAAAATTGAATTGCATTTGAATACTTTTCACAACATGTGTCCGTTGCTTGCAAAGTGTTTGCCAAATTGGCTTGGCTTTTAAAGACTTTACAGAACATGTGTTCGTTGCTTGCTAAGTGTTTGCCAAATTGGCTTGGCTTTCAAAGACTTTTCAGAACATGCCTTCGTTGCTTGCAAAGTGTTCGCCAAATTGGCTTCTCTTTTAAAGGCTTTTTAGGAAATGTGTTCGTTGATTGCAAAGTGTACACCAAATTGTCTTAGGTTTTAAAGACTTTTCAGAACATGTGTTCGTTGCTTGCAAATAGTTCTCCAAATTGGCTTGGTTTTTAAATACTTTTCAGAATGTGTGTTCGTTGCTTGCAAAGTGTTTGCCATATTGGGTTGGCTTTCAAAGACTATTGAGGACATTTGTTTGTTACATGTGAGGTGTTCTCCAAATCGGCTTGGCTTTTAAAGACTTTTCAGAAAATGTGTTCTTTGCTTTCAAAATGTTCTCCAAATTGGCTTGGCTTATAAGACTTTTCAGAACATGTGTTCGTTGCTTGCAAAATGTTTGCCAAATTGGCTAGGCTTTTAAAGACTTTTCAGAAAATGTGTTGCTTCGAAGTGTTTGCCCAATTGGTTTGGCCTTTAAGACTTTTGAGAACGTGTGTTCGTTGCTTGCAAAGTGTTTGCCAAATTGACTTGGATTTGAAGACTTTTCAGAAAATGTGTTCATTGCTTGCAAAGTGTTTCCTTTCAAAATTGGCAAGGATTTTAAATACTTTTCAGAACATATGTTCGTTGCTTGCAAAGTGTTTGACAATCTGGCTTGGCTTTCAAAAACTTTTCAGAAAATGTGTTTGTTGTTTGCAAATTGTTTGCCTAATTGGCTTTGAAACATATAAACATAGAAATTAGGTGCAGGAGTAGGCCATTCGGCCTTTTGCGTGCACAGCCATTGAAAATATGACCATTGCTGATCATCCAACTCAGTATCCCGTACCTGCCTTCTCTCCATACCCTCTGATCCCCTTAGCCACAAGGGCCACATCTAACTCCCTCTTTAATATAGCCCATGAACTGGCCTCAACTACCCTCTGTGGCAGAGAGTTCCAGAGACCCACCACTCTCTGTGTGAAAAAAGCCCTTCTCATATCGGTCCTAAAGGATTTCCCCCTTATCCTTAAGCTGTGACCCCTTGTCCTGGACCTCCCCAACATCAGGAACAATCTTCCTGCATCTAGCCTGTCCAACCCCTTAAGAATGTTGTAAGTTTATATAAGATCCCCTCTCAATCTCCTAAATTCTAGAGTGTATTGGCTTTTACAGACTTTCCAGAAAATGTGTTCGTTGCTTGCAAAGTGTTTGCCTAATTGGATTGGCTATTAAAGACATTTCAGAAAATGTGTTCGTTGCTTGCAAAGTGTTTTACCAAAGTGGCTTTTAAAGACTTTTCAGAAAATGTGTTCGCTGCTTGCAAAGTGTTTGAAAGCGGACTTGTCATTGACCGGCTTTTCAGGAAATGCGTTCGTTGTTTGTAAAGTGTTTGCCAAATTGACTTGGATTTAAAGACGTTTCAGAAAATGTGTTCGTTGCTTCAAAGTGTTTGCCAAACTGGCTTGGCTTTTAAAGACTTTTCGGAAAATGTGTATGTTGCTTGTAAAGTTTTTGCCATACTGGCTTGGCTTTTAAAGAACTTTCAGAACACGTGTTCGTTGCTTGCAAAATGTTTGCCAACTTGGCTTTTAAATACTTTTGACAAAATGTGTTCGTTGCTTGCAATGTGTTTGGCATATTTACTTGCCTTTTAAAGAACTTTCAGAAATTGTGTTTGTTGCTTGAAAAGTGTTTGCTAAACAGGTTTGGCTATTAAAGACTTTTCAGGAAATGTGTTTTTGCTTGCAATGTGCTTGCCAAATTGGCTTGGCTTTTAAAGACTTTTCATAAAATGTGTTCGTTGCTTGCAAAGTGTTTGCCAAATTGGCATAGTTTTTCAAGACTTTTCAGAACACGTGTTCGTTGCTCGCAAAGTGTTTTCCAAATTGGCAAGGCTTTTAAAGACTTTTCAGAACGTGTCCGTTGCTTGCAAAGTGTTATCTAAATTGGCTTGGCTTTTAAAGACTTTTCGGAACATGTGTTCGTTGCTTGCAAGGTGTTTTTTTCCAAATTGCTTCCAAAGTGTTTGCCAAACTGACTAGGCTTTTACAAAATTTTCAGAATATATGTTCATGCTTCAAATGTGTTTGGCAAATTGGCTTTTAAATACTTTTCAGGAAATGTGTTCGTTGCTGGCAAAGTGTTTGCCAAATTGGCTTTTAAATAGTTTTCATTAATATGTCCGTCGCTTGCCAAGTGTTTGCCAAACTGACTTTGCTTTTACAGACTTTTCAAAAGATGTGTTCGTTGCAAGCAAATTGTTTTCCAAATTGCCTTGGCTTTTAAAGACTTTTCAGGAAATATGTTCATTGCTTGCAAAGTTCTTATACCAAAGTGGCTTTTAAAGACTTTTCAGAAAATGTGTTTGTTGCTTGCAAAGTGTTTTCCAAACTGGCTTAGCTTTTAATTACTTTTCAGAACATGTGTTCGTTGCTTGCAAAGTGTTTGCCACAATTGGCTTGGCTTTGAACGACTTTTCAAAAGATGTGTTCGTTGCTTGCAAAGTGTTTGCCAAACTGGCTTGGCTTTTAAAGTGTTTTCAGAAATTGTGTTCGTTGCATTTAAAGTGTTGGCCGAACTTGCTTGGCTTTTGAAGAACTTTCCTAAAATGTGTTTGTTGCTTGTGCAAAGCGTTTGCCAAACTGGCTTGGCTTTCAAAGACTTTTCAGAACATATGTTCGTTGCTTGCAAAGTGTTTTCCAAATTGGTTTGGCTTTTAAAGACTTTCCAGAACATGTGTTCCTTGCTTGCAAAGAGATTGCCAAATTCGCTTGGCTTTTAAAGACTTTTTGGAACATGTGTTCGTTCCTTGCAAAGTGTTTGCCACAATTGGCTTGGCTTTGAACGACTTTTCAGAACATGTGTTCGTTGCAAGCAAATTGTTTTCCAAATTGCTTTGGCTTTTAAAGACTTTTCCGGAAATATGTTCATTGCTTGCAAAGTGTTTGCCAAACTGGCTTGGCTTTTAAAGACGTTTTAGGAAATATTTGCATTGCTTGCAAAGTGTTTGCCAAACTGGCTTGGGTTTTAAAGACTTTTCAGGAAATGTGTTTGTTGCTTGCAAAGTGTTTGCCATACTTGCTTGGCTTTTAAAGACTTTTCAGAACATATGTTCGTTGCTTGCAAAGTGTTTGCCCAATTGGCTTGTCTTTTAAAGACTTTTCAGAAAATGTGTTGCTTGCAAAGTGTTTGCCCAATTGCCTGGGTTTTTAAATACTTTTCAGAAAATGGACTGGCTGCAGAGTGTTTGCCCAATCGGCTGGGCTTTTGAAGTCTGTTCAGAAAATGTGCTGGCTGCAGAGTGTTTGCCCAATTGGCATGGCTTTTAAAGAATTTTCAGAAAATGTGCTGGCTGCAAAGTGTTGGCCCAATTGGCTTGGCTTTTAAAGAACTTTCAGAAAATGTGTTGGCTGCAAAATGTTTGTCAAATTGGCTTGGCTTTTAAAGAGCTTTAAGTAAAGGTGTTGGCTGCAAAGTGTTTGCCAAAGCTCTCAGAAAATGTGTTAAACATAGAAACATAGAAAACAGGTGCAGGAGTAGGCCATTCGGCACTTCGAGCCTGCACCGCCATTCAATATGATAATGGCTGATCATGTGTTGTCTGCAAACTGTTTACCAAATTGCTTGAATTTTAAAGAGCTTTCAGAAAATGTGTTGGCTGCATAGTTTTTGCCAAATTGGCTTGGAATTTAAAATGCTTGCAACAGTTTTCGGATGGATAAATCATGTATAAACATTTTATTAGATCAGGACTGTGTTTTCTTTGCAAAATTGGCACTCATTCCATGACTTCCGATTAGTAGCAAGATGGCGCCGATGACGCCATTTCTGGTGAGCGGCAATGTGGCGCTGGGTGCGTCATTTCCGGTTCGTGGCAAGATGGCGCTGAATGCAGAAGTGACAGAGTGACGACGTCGTTGAATAATTCAAGAGAGCTTACTGCTCTGTCCATTGTGAGTGTGTTTGTTGGTCGTTATTTAAAGCACATTTTTGCTTCAGCAACAACCTCGACAGGAGGTTTTAAACGTTTGAAACGGTTTACAAACTGTATGTTCACCACGTTCTGAAGTAACTTGGCATTTTATTATTGGTTGTGTGTGAGTTAGTCTGTGTGTGTGTGGCTGTGAGTAAGCCTGTGTGTGTGTTTGTGTGTGTCTGTGTGTGTGTCTGTGTCTGTGTGTGTGTGTGTGTGTGTGTGTGTGTGGCTGTGTGAGGGTGTCTGCGTGTGTGTGTGTGTGTGGGTGTGTGTGTGTGTCTTAGTGTGTGTGTGTCTGAATGTCCGATTGTGAGTGTCCGTGTGTGAGTGAGTCTGTGTGTGGCTGTGTGAGTGTGTCTGCGTGTGTGTGTGTCTGTGTCTGTGTGTGTCTGTGTGTGAGTGAGTCTGTGTGTGAGTGTGTGTCTCAGAGGCTGTGTCTGTGTGTATAGGGGGGTTACACGTATGGTCTCTGGGTGAAAGGGCTTGACGAGCGGAACCGCTCAAACCATTTGGAGGACATCGTAGCTTCCGGTATATGTTGTTAATACACGAAACGCGTACTTTCCTATCTGTTAAAAAACGCAAAAATTGTGAATTTTTGCGCTGTAAATAATTGCGGAAGGCGAGGTAACCGTGAGAGACATCTATCCTACATCAGAATTCCAAAAGTGAAGTGAAATTAAGGTAAAGAGGAGCATTACCTGAAGGGACAACAACAGTTAAAGTGCTTGGCGAACATTGGCCATGCAGATATCGAGATTGAAAATATTGGGAATTATAGCCTTTGCTCACTGCATTTCATCAACAGTAAGGCATTATTTATCTTGTTTCTTGATTCCTTTGGCATCTAAAAAGTTTCAGAAGTGTAAATCTGGCTGTAATTCTTTTAAATCGCCCATGGTTCTGAAGTGGGTTTGTACATGCAAAACGAAAACGCTTCTGAAACTGCATTTATCATTAAAAAAAATCTGCAGACGTACGAGTGAAAAAGAAAGGTTTCTATCAGTATGCTACTGAGATGTATATTTTCGCAAACAATAAAATGGCCTGACAGCTTAAACACCCACTAACTTTAAATTGGATATTGTCAATTTGCTGCGGTTAATTATGTGCAATTAACTGCTGACAATTGTGCCATTCCTTGGCTTGCATCTGAGTAAAGTGTAATTAAAACCCACACACGGTTTGCGATTTTTTAAGGATACTGCAGCCCACCAGCTGTGAGTGACTGAACTGCCAGCCCACCAGCCGTGAGTGTTGGCACTGCGAGCCCACCAGCCGTGAGTATGTGATCTGCGAGCCCACCAGCTGTCATTGACTGAACTGCCAGCCCACCAGCCTTGAGTGACTGCACTGCCAGCCCACCAGTCGTGAGTAAGTGAACTGCCAGCAGACCAGCTGTAAGTGACTGAACTGCCAGCCCACCAGCCGTGAGTGACTGCACTGCCAGCCCACCATCCGTGAGTTAGTAAACTTCCAGCCTACCAGCCATAAGTGACCGAACTGCCAGCCAAATAATCTATTCAGTCCACCCACCCCGCCCCCCCCCCCCCCCCAATTCACTCTCACAGAGTCTGTCACGTGTTTTGGGCAGAATTTCTGGCAGTTTCTCAGCTGCCAGCCTGCCAGGTCCGATTGACTGTACTGCCAGCCCACGAATACATTCGGCCCACATAGCCCCCTGGAAACCAGTCCCTTCGGCCCGCAACCCATACTAGCGCCAATAACCCCCCCCCCCCCTCACTGGCCAGCAATATTGGAATTGGTGGAGTGGTGGAATATTGCGTTGGGTGTCCAGCCCTCCCGTGTGATGCTGGGACCAAACGGATCCCACTTAGTCTAGTTGATTATATTGTTTTTATCTTGTTTTTTTTTTAAACTGCGGTTATAGCTGCTGCTCTCAGGAAGCCTGAGGTCTTGGTGTTTGATGCAGATCTTGCAGAGCGATGGCGTGTATTCGAGGATGATTTCTCAATCTACATTGTTCCAGCGTATCCAGCTGCTACTCCTGCTCTCCGTGCATCAATCCTCCTTAAATTAGCAGGCACTGAAGTTGCTCGACGTGCCAGAAGATTCCACTATGCACCGGCTGGAGTTGATGCTGAAGGTGTACAGATCCCAGCAGAGTTTGACCGTGACCCTGAACGCCTCCTCTGTAAATTCAGACAACGATGTGAGTTACAAATTAATGTGAGCATTGAACGACACATATTTCTTTCAAAAACAAGGAGAACCTGGCGAGCTATATGTCAGTGCACTAAAGCATGTCACTCGTCAATGTGATTTTAGAGGAATTGAACATAGTTTGATAAGAGACCACTTAATACATGGCATATTGATAGATAAGCTACGCGATGAATGATACGTTGGCCTGACCTTAGAAGCTGTCGATAATCGCTGAGTTAAGCTGAGTATAGCTGAGTTAACCAATGCCCACATTGATTCACTGCTGTTCGTGAAGTCAATGCAGCCGGTGTGTCTAATCAAATTGCTGCTCGTCCGTTCCAGCGGCAGTTAACAGCCCAAAATGGATTGCTGTTGATTTAATTGTGGCGGTTCACACACTGCAGTCCGCGACCGGTGCCCTGCATATGGAAAACTCTGTAGGTTTTGAAATAAAATAAATCATTTTGCGAAATGCTACAGGTAACGAAACATCAGATTTCAAAGGAGACAGTCTGTCAACTCGTAAAACCAGGTGAATATCCTCGCTCCGAGTTCAAACAAACAGACGGTGACAGCATAGGGATTGATGTGCATGCTTTGTCTGGCTCAGCGTCCAAACTGGAACCCAAGTTCGATTGCTCATTAACGGCAAACACTCTTTATCTTGAAGTAGACAGCGGTGCTCGGTGCAACGCAATTTCACAGGCTGTCTTCCAACAGCTGCAAAACACAGAAACTCAGACAACTGCATCACTAATCTCCTTTAATGGTGCTCCACTACACCCTATCGGCCGAGTAAAGTTACGTTGCAGTCTCAACGCGCGTGACCACATCCTGGATTTCTACGTGGTACGCGAGAAACTACCGTCGATACTGGGTGCCGATGCATGCCATCACATGGGTTTGATTTCCTTCGGCCCTTCCGTCTGTCCACTGACTACAGGCTGTGATTTTACATATCACAATATAACACAATGCAAGGATTTGTGTTACGACAAGCTGGGCAGGTTGCCTGTGAGATACACGATTACTATTGACCCTGAGGCAATCCCAGTTGTTCGTCTGGCTCACATGATTCCCCACGCTTTGCGGGATCATGTACAAAGTGAACTTAACAGAATGGTGTCTCTTGGTGTGATTACTCCCGTAACTGAACCTTCAGACTGGGTCTCCTCAATGGTTGTCGCTACTAAGAAGTATAAAGATGAGTTACGATTGTGTCAACCCCAAGGACTTAAATACAGCAATCAAGACACCTCGTTGTCCAATGCGCTCCGTGGACGAGATTGCGGCACGAAGCAACTGTATTCACCGTGCAAGATGCCAAGAGTCTGGCAGATTCCACTGGAACATAAATCCTCCAAGCTGACAACTTTCAGTACTCCGTCCGGACGTTATACATTTTGACGATGCCCTTTTGTTTATGTTCTGCCAGTTAAGTATTTCAACAATCCATGGAACAATTGCTTGCAGGATTACCATGCTCTATCGTAGTGGACGATATCCTCATTGCTGGAAAAACGATCGAGGAAAACGATGCCAATCTGACAAAAGTTATGAAGGGTGCCGAGGCCATCCATCTGAAACTCAATCCCCAAAAATGCAGATTCAGGGTGAATTAGGTAAAAAACCTACACCATATATTTACCTAGGACGTCCTAAATACTGATCCAGCTAAAACCAGTGCTATTAACTTCCAGCACCCACGGATGTGCCCAGCTTGCAGAGATTCCTTGGCATGGCGAACTACTTGAGCAAATTCATTTTGCAGATATCAGCGAAATATCAGCTCCATTGCACCATCTCACGCACAAAGACTCTGCGTGGACCTGGCAGGAGCAACAACAGACAGCGTTTGACACTCTTAAACGGCAGGTGTCGGCCACCCCTACTCTAGCGTACTTTGATCCTAGACGACCTATTACACCTACATGTGACGCCTCACAACCCGGTCCGGGCGCTGCATGCCTTCAGAATGATAGCCATGGAAATAAGCCTGGTGCCTATGCCTCGCGCACCATGTCTGACACAGAACAACGATACGCCCAAATGGTAAGAGAGCTGTAAGCGGTTGTGTTCGCCTGCAAAAAAATAATCGATTTCATCTTTGGTCGCACTATTACAATTGAAACCGACCACCAACTTCTGAACATCATGTTCTAATAAACCTATTCATAGCTCTACAGCGTGTCTACAACGGATGTTACTATAACTTGAGAAAAATGACATCGTCCTGACCTGGACACGTGGAAATAATATACACTTGGCCTACACTCTTTCGAGTGCACCTTGGAAGACCTGCGAACATCTACCCTCGCAGGATGATTACTTTATCGTGATGACTGTATCCTTCATCCCCTCGTCATGGATGGAGGAACTGGTTGCCCACACTGCCACCGACGAGACCCTACAGTCCCTAACCTCTGTCATTAAGCGTGGCTGGCCATACAAACACTACAACGTTCCATTGCCAGTCCGACCTTCCTTCCCTGTTCGGGACGAACGAGTGCAACAAGACGGCATTGTTTTAATAGGACACAAGGCCGTGGTTCCTGTTTCGCTGCACCACCGGTATTTTGGCGCTGTTCATGCAGGACACCAAGGTGCTGAAGCCACTGTTTCACGGGGGAAAATACATGTTTTATTGGCCTGGCATGGCCGACTACATCAACGACAATGTGGCAGCGTGTGCGGTGCGCAATTCCCTTATTTGTGCTTTTGATATATGTGAAGCCTTTATGGCCACTTAAAAAAAAATGTGTATTCGTAATTGCCTCGTTATATACTCGGAACCATTGGGGGCCGGTATGTAGTGGATATTTGGCTTGTTTTGCATGTCATTGATGATGGCATGTGGCTTTAACTTTTAGACTGCCCGTTATATCGTGGGTGGGATTTATGATGTGTTTTTGGGCGTGTTTGGGGCTAAGATGCTTGCGGAGAAGTTTATTTTTTAGTGTAGTTTGGAACGAGTAGGGAGAACGTTGACGCTTCGACCATGCAAGGTCTAAAGGAGATCATAGAAACGTGGAAAATATATGCAGGAGTAGGCCATTCGACCCTTTGAGCCTGCACCGCCATTCAATATGATCATGGCTGATCATCCAACTCAATGTCCTGTACCTGCCTTCTCTCCATACCCTCTGATCCCCTTAACCACAAGGGCCTCATCTAACTTCCTCTTAAGTATAGCCAATGAACTGGCCTCAACTACCTTCTGTGGCAGAGAATTCCACAGATTCACCACTCTCTGTGTGAAAAACGTTATTTTCTCATCTCGGTCCAAAAAGACTTCCCCCTTGTCCTTAAACTGGGACCCCTTGTTCTGGACTTTCCCAAAATCGGGAAGAAACTTCCAGCATCTCGCCTGTCAAACCCCTTAAGAATGTTGTTAAAGAAGGAACTGCAGATGCTGGAGAATCGAGGGTTACACAAAAAGCTGGAGAAACTCAGCGGGTGCAGCAGCATATAAGGAGTGAAGGAGATAGGCGACGTTTCGGGTCGAGACCCTTCTTCAGACTGAAGAAGGGTCTCGACCCGAAACGTCGCCTATCTCCTTCACTCCTTAGATGCTGCTGCACCCGCTGAGTTTCTCCAGCTTTTTGTGTAACCCTTAAGAATGTTGTACGTTTCTATAAGATCCTCCCTCAATCTTCTAAATTCTAGGGAGTACAAGCCGAGTCCATCCAGTCTTTCTTCATATGAAAGTTCAGACATCCTGGAATCAGTCTGGTTAACCTTATCTGTACTCCCTCTATGGCAAGAATGTCTTTCCTCAGATTGGGATACTAAAACTGTACGCAATACTCCAGGTGTGCTAATACTCACCAAGGCCCTGTACATCTGCAGTAGAACCTCACTGCTCCTATACTCCCATCCTTTTGCTCTGAATGCTAAATTTTCTTCGCTGCCTGCTGCACCTGCATGCCTACTTGCAATAACTGGTGTACCATGACACCCAGGTCTCGTAGCAACTCCCCTTTTCCTAATCGGCCACCATTCATATAATAGTCTACTTACCTGTTTTAGCGACCAAAGTGGATAACCTCACATGTATCCACATTATACCGCATCTGCCACGAATCTGCGCACTCACCGAACCTATCCAAGTCACCTTGCATCCTCCTAGCATCCTCCCTAAAACTGCCCCCAGCTTCCTGTCATCCGCAAACTTGGAGATGTTGCGTTCAATTCCCTCGTTCAGATCATTTATATATATTGTAAATAGCTGGGGTCCCAGTACTGAGCCTTGCGGTACCCCATTGGTCACTGCCTGCCATTCTGAAAAGGACCCGTTTACTGCTACTCTTTGCTTCCTGTCTTCCAGCCAGTTCTCTATCCATATCAATACTGAAACCCCATACCGTGTGCTTTACGTTTGCATACTAATCTCTTATGTGGGACCTTGTCCAAAGCATTCTGAAAGTCGAGATATAACACACCCACTGATTCTCCCTTGTCCACTCTACTAGTTACATCCTCGAAAAATGTTATAAGATTTGTCAGACATGATTTACCTTTCATAAATCCATGCTGACCGTGTGCAATGATTTCGCCACTTTCCAAATGTGCTGCTATCCCATCTTTAATAACTGACTCTAGCATTTTTCGCAATACCGATGTTAGACTAACTGGTCTGTAATTCCCCGTTTTCACCCCCCCCCCCCCCCCCCCCGCTGTTTAAAATGGGGCGTTACATCCAAGTACCCTCCAATCCTCAGGAACTACTCCAGAATCTAAAGAGTTTTGAAAAAATATCACTAATTCATCCACTATTTCTGGGGCTACTTCCTGAAGTACTCTGGGATGCAGCCTATCTGGCCATGGGGTTTATCGGCCTGCAATCCATTCAATTTACCCAGCATCACTTTCCGGCTAACCTGGATTTCACTCAGTCCCTCTATCTCATTTGACCCCCGGTCCCCTGCTCTTTCCGACAGATTATTTATGTCTTCCCTATTGAAGACATAACTAAAGTAGTTATTCAATTGGTCTGCCACGTCCTTGTTCCCAATGATCAATTCACCTGTTTCTGACTGCAAGGAACCTACATTGGTTTTAACTAATATTTTTCTCTTCCCATATCTGTACAAACGTTTGCAGTCAGTGTTGATGTTCCCTGGCAGTTTCCTTTCATAATCTTTTCCCTTTCCTAATTAAGCCCTTTGTCCTCCGCTGCTGGACTCTGAATTTCTCCCAGTCCTCTGGTAGGCTGCTTTTTTCTGGCTAATTTGTATGCTCCATCTTTAGTTTTGATACTATCCCCGATTTCCCTTGTTATCCACGGATACTCCTACCTTCCCTGATTTATTAGTTTGTCAAACTGGGATGAACAATTGATATAGTTCATCTATGTAGTCTTTAAATGCCTTCCATTGCATATCCACCGCCAACCCTTTAAGAATCAGACGTCCGGTGGCGCCATGATGCACTGTACGGGCGCAGCATTCAGCTCCGCTCCCGAAATCTGAGATATTTCGCGTAAAAAGCCGGTTTGGAGAACGTGACCGAATTAAAAATACTTATCGGAGCTGTTTGACGTTGCTCTGATGACGTCATCAGAAATCGCCACGAAAATAACGGTGTATTAACGCACTTTTAAATGAGAAAAGTGATTTTTGTCCAAAGCCCTCAAAAATCCGTTACAAAACTTCTTTTGAAAAATCAACAAACATCGGAAGACTTAAGACTTAATTAGCCTCTGAAATGGCTACAAGGGCAAAGACTGAAATGGCTACAAAGGATAAAGAGCTGGAAGAAATAAAGCAGTCGGTAAGAGATTTAAGTTGTGAGATTTCTTCTGGGAATAAAAGTATGATGGAGAACATGAAAAGTATGATGGAGAACATGAACATTGGGAATCAGAAAATTATTGACTCAATGAGCAATTTCAATAAACGAATTGATGATGTGGAAGCTGGACTGGCTGTGAAAATTGTCCGGGTGGAAGAAGATTGTATGGAGAAGTTTGACTCTGTTCACCAAACTATTACATCATATAAGACTGCTATGGAAAATATGGAGGCATCTATGTGACAAATGTCTGAAGATATGAGGAGAATGAAGAAAGATCAGGAGTGCGTCGTGGGGCAATTGGCTAAAATATCTGGTAAATGCCTTGATTTGGAAGCACGTTCAAGACGGCATAATTTAAGAATAGTAGTAGTGACAGAGGGAAAGGAGGGGAGTTCGCTGCCAACTTACTGAAACAAGTACTCAACCTTCCCGCCGAACCGAAATATGGAAGTGTCACATCGGGTGCGAAGAGCACAATCAAGGCCAGGAGCCCCCCGCACCCACCCCCCCCCCCCCCCCCCCCACGGCAGATCATAGTGAAATTCCGTGACATTTCAGCTTGAGAATAATCCAATACGTAAAGAATATGATGTTTGTGAATGAGACCATTAAATCATTCAGAGATTATCCTCAATAAATCATCAAAAAACGATGATTTCAAAGACACGACAGTTCCTGAAAGGCAATCAATATGTAAGATATGGGATAATGTACCCGGCTTAAGTGAGGATTACCTATAACGGTTCCGAACATGCGTTTACTGACCCAAATGAAGCATACAAACATGCTCAAGACATCGTAAATGAGATAGCTGATAAGTAATCACTACGACTGCTAGGACAAGGCTTTTTATTCCATGGATATCGGCGGAGGGGAAGCTGAGAAATATGATTTTTTTTTAAAGAATTAGATGGCGCAGCTCTTCCACGTGCTGGTGTCTAGACATCTTATCTTCTTTGGAATGTGAATTCAAGGACATTCTTTGTTTCATCTCGAATGAAATACGACACAACAAGGGTGCGGCTGAATGGAGAACTTGTTACAAACGGACTTGTTTGAAAACAAACCTTTTGAATTAAAGTATTTAAAAATGTTAACTCTACACTAACACGGAAACTAATGAACTAACATATTAATAGCATTTGAATCTAATGGGAACTGTTAAAATGGTAGAGTGTAATAATGTATTATATAATTGACGCCCCGGAGAGGGGAAGGGGGCTAAATATAAGGAAAAAGATTAATAACAGACGGAAAATAAACGCACTCATATAATATACTAGACTGCGTGGGACCCGTTGGGTCCCAGCATCACACGGGAGGGCTGGTCACCAACGCAACATTCCACCTCTCCACTAATTACAATATTGCTCGCCAGTGGGGGGGGAGGAGGGGGCTTTGTTTTGCGCTAGTATGGGTGTTGCCGAAGGTACTGGTTTCCAGAGGACTAGTATAGACATTGCCGCAGCCACCAGACAACAACTCTTCGCAGAACACAAACTCTTCAAAAAAGCGAGGCAAACATTTGGGCCGCAGCCACCAGACAACCAAAATGCATTTTGTGAACACAAACTCTTCAAAAAGGCGAGACGAGCAATTGGGCCGTAGCCACTTGACAACCAAAAATCCATTTTGTGAACACAAACTCTTGGAAAAGGCGAGGCAAACAATTGGGCCGCAGCCACCTCACAACCAAAATTCATGTTGTGAACACAAAAGTTTTTTAAAAAGGCGAGGCAAAGAATTGTGCAACAAGCAGGCACCTGATAACCAAAATTCATTTTGTATACACAAACTTAAAAAAAAAAGGCGAGGCAAACAATTGGGCAGGAAGCAGCCATTGTCAACCAATATTCATTTTGTGAACAAAAACTCTTCAAAAAGGCGAGGCATACAATGGGGGCGCTGCCACCTGACAACTAAAATCCATTTTGTGAACAGAAGCTCTTGAAAAAGGCGGGGCCATCAATTTGGCCGCAGCCACCTGACAACCAAAATCCATTTTGTGAACACAAACTGTTGAAAAAGGCGAGACCATCAATTTGGCCGCAGCCACCTGACAACTGTGAGATATAGTTGGTGCTCACAATCACTACTGAGAGGCTAAATCGTGGAAACAACAAATGCTTTATTTGCAAGTCTGCGGAATCTGGTGCCTCTCCAAGTTATGACCACCGAGCAAAGGAAAAACGTCAATTTTACACAATTCATTATACAGTCTTTATTGATCGGACGTCTCCCCTTCTGACCCCTTCCAATCAGGGTACCGAGGTTCACAATCTTCCAACCCTCCCCTCCGTGCGTCATCAATCATTTCCTCTCCTCCCACATCATATATCGCATGCACATTTGAATTAGGTTCTTTATCATGAGGGGCATAAAGTTAATATTCATTTATTTCATTAAGCATGCTCATTCGCTTTTGCCCTAACCTATTTAATTGCCTTTGACCTAAAGATTCGCCTCTGTGTTGTAAGCTACATTCCTTACCTCATCTTGTTGTTCTGCATTGTTATCAACAGCTCTGAAGGACAGTAACAGTTTGTTCGGATCACAAGGTTGGTGATTCCAGCTATTCGGCACATCAAAAGGTCGGTGGTTACAACCACTCGGCTCCTCACAATGATGGTGGTTTAATCATCTTATCCCTCACAATCCTCCCTTTTTCTTTTGCTACGCATCCTGTATTACACCCCATTCCTAGACTTCCTGTTTTTCCAAAGCTAATAACATTATTTTTATCTCTCTTTCCTCTGGGTCCTCTCTCGGCCTCATTTTCATTATCTTCTGGACTTCCCCTTTCTCCCCCATGGGGACTACAACTGCCTGCATTTGGCTTACACTTCGGGAATATTGGGTAAGGTATTTTTTTTAGCCCTCTCAGTTTATGGGTGCCCCAAATGATAATCTGTGTCTGGCCTGCTCTTAACGTTTTAAACCAGTCTTATCAATGTATCCCTCTGCTTCCCACTTTAATCCTTTCTGATATGCCTTCTTTCTCATTCTAACCTCAATGTCTTACTTCTCAGATAGAAACATAGAAACATAGAAACATAGAAATTATGTGCAGGAGTAGGCCATTCGGCCCTTGGAGCCTGCACCGCCATTCAATATGATCATGGCAACTCAGTATCCCGTACCTGCCTTCTCTCCATTCCCTCTGATCCCCTTAGCCACAAGGGCCACATCTAACTCCCTCTTAAATATAGTAGTTTATCCTACTTTCCAAATGTATTCACCTTTCTTTTAAAATCTTCCACTGACTCCTCCTGATTTATTACTTTCACACCTGTCGTTTCCTCCTTCTGTTACCTCCTCACTGCCTCTCTTTCTTTTCTCTCTAAACTGCTTGATCTAATCACTATGATCTAATTACTTTACTCTCCCTTTTTCCCACCTTTCCACCTTATCTGTGACATATAATTCATAAATAGCACTTCCATCTTGTCACACATTTATCTTGACAGTGCCTTCCTTGGGCCACTTCCTCACAACTGTTTCTGAAAATCTCAGCAAACAATCATTACCCTTCTCCAACCAGAATGTCTATCTAAACAAACCACAAAAGGCTGGTCATGTTTCAGCAATTGACTGATTTCCAATTATTTAAATCCATTCTCACCACTATTTAGTACTGGTAACAATTTTCCAAATTAACTTTACTGAAAATAAATCTATAGAAACATCATCAAAACCAAGCGACCTACATTTTCCAACTTTATCCTTTTAAGTTGCGATGATACAAAGCGTTGTTCGTCACCTTACAGCTGTTTGTAACCTCCCCCATTACTTACAATTTCTTAAAGGAACACACACACCTACCCTTACAGCATGTGGCCTACAACAAACAAACTTATCACATATATGAACTTCCTCATTCATTCAAAACCGGTTTTTACACGCAAATCATATTCATTCCATTCTTACTTCAATGAAATTATGCAATTTCCTACACAGATTAAAGTTTCAAAATTAACATTTATATAATTCTTATTTGTGTTCTAAATCTGTTTTTCCACATAAAATTTATAGGTTTCTGTAGCTTTTTTTAAGATTTGACAGTTGCCGTTTCTATTTCTTTCTGTGTTGCTCATTCCTTTTTTAACTTTTCGTACTCAAAACATTTGGCACTGTGATTTTCCTTAGATTTTTGCAATGTTTGAGTGATACTCTGAATTTTCTGTGCAGCATCCAAAGTGCCCAATCCTCATCGGAGCCCAGCTGTGGCCACTAGACTGAACTCCGCCTTATTGGTTCCTTTGGTTAATCAAAAACACAGAACTTAATCATAGTCTCCTTATCTTTACCCCTGGCGCTTCCTTCTCACCAAGATTGCCACATTCGCCCCAACGGACTATCAGGCGGAATGTGCGGCTCTTCACCATTGAGACTTTTTATTTCCCCCCGGATTCTTACTTTTCCCGTTCCGGTTATTCATTGTCTTATCGGAATATTCACGTCCGACAGACCCCCGGTGGCCCGGGCAATACTTAATAGTCAGTTATCTTACCCGGGTCCTGTGCACAATGATCGCTCGACCGTCCCTTTTTTCCCGACACCCCCTCTTGTTTCCCGAGTCTCTTGCCCGGATATACCTGCTCAAACTGCTCATGGCAAGCAAGGCGAACAGACACTGCTGAAATCAGCAGGGTGCACCTTCCCTTCCTTCCATGTCTCCGCCTAGCGGCCGAAGTGGCGATCGCGGACGAGCCCCCAGCTTGTGAGATATAGTTTGTGCTCACAATCACTTCTCAGAGACTAAATCGTGGAAACAATAAATGCTTTAGTTGCGAGTCTGCAGTATCGGGCGCCTCTCCAAGTTGAGACACACCGAGCAAAGGAAACACGTCTATTTTTATACAAATCATTATAGTCTTTATTTATCGGACGCATCCCCTTCTGACCCCTTCCAATCAGGGTACCGAGGTTCACAATCTTCTAACCCTCCCCTCCGTGCGTCATCAATCGTTCCCTCTCCTCCCACATCCTACATCGCATGTACATTTAAATTAGGTTCTTTGTCATGAGGGTCGTAAGGTTAATATTCATTTATTTCATTAAGCATGCTCAGTCGTTTTTGACCTAACCTACTTAATTGCCCTTGACCTAAAGACTAGCTTCTGTGTTGTCACCTACATTCCTTACCTCAACTTGTTATTCTACAATGTTATCATTAGTTCTGAAGGACAGTAACGGTTTGTTCGAATCGCAAGGTTGCTGATTCCAACTATTCGGCCCATCGTAAGGTCGGTGGTTACAACCACTCGGCCCCTCACAATGATGGCGGTTTAATCATCTTATCCCCCACAATAACAAAATCCATTTTATGAACACAAACTCTTCAAAAAGGCCAGGCAAACAATTGGGATGCATCCACATGACAAACAAAATTCATTTTGTGAACACAAACTCTTTCAAAAGGCGAGGGAAACAATTGGGTCTCAGCCACCTGACAACCAACATCCATTTTGCGAACACACCATTTTTGAAAAGCCGAGGCAAACAATTGGGTCGCAGCCACCAGACAACCAACATCCATTTAGTGAACACAAATTCTACAAAATGGCGAGGCAAACATTTGACCCGCAGTCACCAGACAACCAAAATGCATTTTGAGAACACAAACTCTTTAAAAAGACGAGGCAAGCGATTGGGCCGCAGCCACTTGACAACACAAATCGATTTTGTGCACACAAACTCTTGGGAAAGGCGTGGCAAACAATTGGGCCGCGGTCACTTGACAACCAAAATACATTTTGTGAGCACAATCTCTTGGAAAAGGCGAGGCAAACAATTGGGCCGCAGCCACCTGACAACCAAAATCTATTTTTTGAACACAAACCTTTTTAAAAGGCGAGGCAAACAATTGGGCCGCAGTCACCTGACGAACATAATCTATTATGTGAAAACTCTCGAAAAAGGCGAGGCAAACAATTGGGACGTGGACATCTGACAAAAAATCAATGGGGAAGCAAGCAGCCATCTGACAACCAAAATCCATTTTGTGAACACAAACGTTTTTAAAAGGCGAGGAAACCAATTGGGCCGCAGCCACCTGACAACCGAAATTCATTTTCTGAACACAAACTTAAAAACAAAAGCAGAGGTCAACAATTGGGAAGCAAGCAGCCACCTGTCAAGTAAAATTCATTTTGTGAACACATACTGTTTTTTAAAGGCGCAGCACACAATTGGGGAGGAAGCAGCTACGTGACAACCAAAATTCATGTTGTGAACACAAACTTCTTTTTAAAGAGGCGAGGCAAACAATTGGGCAGGAAGCAGCCACCTGAGAACACAGGACTTTCCCCGGGTATGGACTTTCCCCGGGTATGTCACCCCTCCTCCACACCCCCCGCCCCCGTCGCTACCCCTCTCCCCCTCTCACCCTCTCACCCTCTCTCCCCTTCTCTCCCTCTCTCCCGCTCTCTCTTTCGCACCCGTCTTTCTCTCCCTCCTATATCTCTATATATATTTCCCATGTATCCCCCTCTCTCTGATCAGAAAGTCCACCGCCAGTATAGATGATGTCCATAATGAGGACACTGCAACATCCTGACCCCGGATGTTGCAGTCTTCAGGCTCCTTTTCCTTCTACCTGAAGGCAGCGGGGAGATGAGTGTGTGACCAGGATGGTGTTGGTCCTTGATGATGTTGGCAAGCCTTTTTGAGGCAACGACATCGATAGATCCCCTCGATGGTGGGGAGCTCAGAGCCGATGATGGACTGGGCAGTGTTTACAACTTTTGCAGTATTTTCCTCTCCTGGGCGCTCACGTTGCCGAACCAAGCCACGATGCAACCTGTCAGCATGCTCTCTACTGTGAAGTTCGAGAGAGTCCTACTTGAAAAACCAAATCTCCGTAATCTTCTCAGGAAGTAGAAGCGCTAATGTGCTTTCTTTATAATTGCATCATTGTGCTGGGAGCAGGATAGATCCTCAGAGATATTCACGCCCAGGAATTTTAAGCTCTTGATCCTCTACACCATTGATCCGTTCATATAAACGGGACTGTCGGTCCCAATCCTACTCCTTCCAAAGTCCACAATCAGTTATTTGGTTTTGCTGGTGTCGAGGGCCAGGGTATTGTGCTGTCACCATATGCACAGTCGCTCGATCTCACTTCTATACTCTGACTCATCCCCATCAGTGATACTTCCCAAAAAAGTGGTGTCGTCAGCGATCTTGATGATGGAGTTCGCACTATGTGCGGCTACACAGCCATGAGTATAGAGTGAGTAGAGCAGGGATACGGCACTTAACATTAGCGGGGTCAGGGGATATGGGGTGAAGGCAGGAGCTGGTTACTGCTTGGGGGACGATCAGCCATGATCACATTGAATGGCGGTGCTGCCTCAAAGGGCCGAATGGCCTCCTCCTGCACCTATTGTCTATTCTCAGTTCTCGGAGCAGAATTAGGCCATTTAGAAACACATAAACAAGAGAAACAGGTGCAGGAAGCGGCCATTCGGCCCTTCGAGCCAGCACCGTCGTTCATTTTGATCATGGCTGATCATCCCAAATCAATAACCCGTGCCTGCCTTCTCACCATATCCCTTGACTCCACTTGCCCCTAGAGCTCTATCTAACTCTCTTAAATCCATCCAGTGATTTGGCCTCCACTGCCCTCTGTGGCAGGGATTTCCACAAATTCACAACTTAATAGGAATCTAAGGGGCATTGTAGTGTGAACTGTACACGAGCTGATGAAAGGACCTCACCGAAGGGAATGGGAGGTGAGGAGAGGAGAGGAGATGGGTGGAGGGGAGGGGAGGAGAGATGGGAAGGGAATAAGGATGGACGGAGGGCAGTGGGGGAGAGGGGAGAGAGTGAATACATTCATCCCCCCTCTCCCCTTCGCTCTCTCCCCCTCTGTCTCCCCTCTCTCTTTCTCCCCCCCTCTCTCTCCCGTCTCCCTGCCCCCTCTCTCTCCCCTTTCTCTCACACAATATGACCTCTCTCCCCTTCTCTCTCTCTCCCTCTCTCTCTCTCTCTCCCCTCTCTCTCACACAATGTCC
>CAUPSL010000755.1:17500-21300 GCA_963514005.1 Raja brachyura | reverse complement strand
CCCGAACATTACTACTATCCTAGGGAAAATTTACCCCAAGCAATTAACCTACAAACCTGCACGCCTTTGGAGGCGGTGCAGCGTAGGTTCACGAGATTGATCCTTGGGATGGCGGGGACTGTCATATGAGGAAAGATTGAAAAGACTAGGCTTGTAGGTTCTTCTGCAGTTGTATAGGGCTCTGGTGAGACCACATCTAGAGTATTGTGTACAGTTTTGGTCTCCTAATTTGAGGAAGGACATCCTTGTGATTGAGGCAGTGCAGCGTAGGTTCACCAGATTGATCCCTGGGATGGCGGGGACTGTCATATGAGGAAAGATTGAAAAGACTAGGCTTGTATTCACTGGAGTTTAGAAGGATGAGGGGGGGGGATCTTATAGAACATATAAAATTATAAAAGGACTGGACAAGCTAGATGCAGGAAAAATATTCCCAATGTTGGGCGAGCCCAGAACCAGGGGCCACACAGTCTTAGAATAAAGGGGAGGTCATTTAAGACAGAGGTGAGAAAAACTTTTTTTCACCCAGAGAGTTGTGGATTTGCGGAATTCCTGCAGTGGAGGCCAAATCACTGGATGGATTTAAGAGAGAGTTGGATAGAGCTCTACGGGCTAGTGGAGTCAAGGGATATGGGGAGAAGGCAGGTACAGGTTATTGATTGGGGACGATCAGCCACGATCACAATGAATGGCGGTGCTGGCTCGAAGGGCCGAATGGCCGCCTCCTGCACCTATTGTCTATGTTTCTAAAAAGGTGGAGTAACTCAGCGGGACGGGCAGCATCTCTGGAGAGAAGGAATGGGCGAGGTTTCCGCTCGAGGCACGAAACGTCACACATTCCTTCTCTCCAGAGATGCCGCCCGTCCGCTGAGTTCATGCAGCTGTTTGCGTCGAATGGCCTCCTCCTGCACCTATTTGCTATGTTTCTCTGTCTATGAAACCGGAGCACCCGGAGAAAACCCACGTGGGTCACGGGGGGAGAACGTGCAAACTCCACACAGACAGCACCTGTAGTCGGGGGGGGGGGGGGGGGCCGAACCCCAGTCCTTGGTGTCATGAGGCAGCAGCTCTACCTGCTGCGCAACGTGCCATCCCTATCTCTAAACTAAACTGGAAGACGGGGTGAAAAGGCCCACGTTCCCCAGAGATGCTGCCTGACCCGCAGAGTTACTCCAGCACTCTGTGATTTTTTTTTGTGTGTGTGTGTGTGTGAACCTGCGCCTGCAGTTCTTGTTCTGCGGCAGGAGAGTTGGCCTTGGCATTGTGTTGTGGGCACGGGCATTGTGGGCTGAAGGGCCTGTTCCTGTGCTGTTCCGTGTTCAACGTTAACCGGGTGCCTCTCTGCCGCCGTTCCCTTTTCATTTTTTGCTCTTTGTTAAGATCGTAAAGTCGCGGCAACGAAAGTTCATCGAGTTTCAACCTGTGGAGCTGCCAGGGATCTCTGGGTTTTTGAACGGCCCTCTGTGTCTGCGCAAGTTTTATTTTAATTTAGTTGAAAGACACGGCCGTGGAAACAGGCCCTTCGGCCCACCGGGTCCGTGCCGACCCGCGATCTCCCCGTCCACGCACCAGTTCCACGTTATCCCGCTCTCTCATCCACTCCCTACACACTAGGGGGAGGGGGGGGTGATTTACAGAGGGGGCCGATCGACCCACAAACCCCGCGCAGGGCGCGTGGGAGGAAACCGGAGCGCCCGGAGGAAACCCACGCGGGTCACGGGGGGGATAGAACATGCAAACTCCACACAGACAGTGCCCGAGGTCAGGGTGGAACCCGGGTCTCTGGTGCCGTGAGGCAGCGGCTCTGTCTGTGTGTGTCTCTGTGTCTGTGTGTGTGTGTCTGTGTCTCTTTGTCTGTGTGTGTCTGTCTGTGTCTGTCTGTCTGTCTGTCTGTCTGTGTGTGTGTGTGTCTGTGTGTCTGTGTGTGTGTGTCTGTGTGTGTGTGTCTGTGTGTGTGTGTCTGTGTGTGTGTGTCTGTGTGTGTGTGTCTGTGTGTGTGTGTCTGTGTGTGTGTCTCTGTGTGTGTGTCTCTGTGTGTGTGTCTCTGTGTGTGTGTCTCTGTGTGTGTGTCTCTGTGTGTGTGTCTCTGTGTGTGTGTCTCTGTGTGTGTGTCTCTGTGTGTGTGTCTCTGTGTGTGTGTCTCTGTGTGTGTGTCTGTGTGTGTGTGTCTGTGTGTGTGTGTCTGTGTGTGTGTGTCTGTGTGTGTGTGTCTCTGTGTGTGTGTCTCTGTGTGTGTGTCTCTGTGTGTGTGTCTCTGTGTGTGTGTCTCTCTGTGTGTGTCTGTCTGTCTCCCTGTGTGTGTGTGTCTGTCTGTGTGTGTGTGTCTGTCTGTGTGTCTGTCTGTGACACCCAGCTTCCATCCCGACCACGGGTGCTGCCTGTGCGGAGTTTGCACGTTCTCCCCGTGACCTTCATGGGGATTTTTCTCCGAGATCTTCAGTTTCCTCCCACACTTCAAATCAGGTTTGCCGGTTAATTGGCTTGGTGTAAAATTGTCCCTAGTGTGTGTAGGGTAGTGTTAGTGTGCTGGGGAGGGGAGACGCTGGTTGGCGTGGACCCGGTGGGCCGAAGGGCCTGTTTTTTCCGCGCTGTATCTCAAAGGTAAACTGAACTAAAAGTTGGGCGTTACACAAAAAGCTGGAGAAACTCAGCGGGTGCAGCAGCATCTAAGGAGCGAAGGAGATAGGCGACGTTTCGGGTCAATTGGGCCCTCATGAAATGGTCCCAGTGACAGGAAGAACGTGCAAACTCCGTACAAACAGCACCCAGGGTCAGGAACGAAAGGGTCAAAGATGTCTGGTGTGAATCACAACAGGATTTAAATTACCCCCCCCCCCCTCTCCAGAGCTGAGATTTTATCACCTTGCTCCTGCAGCTTCCTTGCCGTTTCAAATTTTAATAGCTTAAACGGGCCTGTACTCGCTGGAGTTTAGAAGAACGAGGGGGGGGGGGGGAACACATAATTGAAACTTCACCGAATAGTGGGCGGCCCGGATAGAGTGGATGTGGAGAGGATGTTTTCACTAGTGGAGAGTCTAGAGTCTAGGAGCAGAGGTCACAGCCTCAGAATTAAAGGACGTTCCTTTAGGAAGGAGATGAGGAGGAATTTCTTTAGTCAGTGGGCGGCGAATCTGTGGAATTCTTTGCCACAGACGGCTGTGGAGGCCACAAGTCAGTGGATATTTTTAAAGCAGAGATAGATAGATTCTTGATTAGTGCGGGTGTCAGGGGTTGTGGGAGAAGGCAGGAGAATGGGGGTAGGGAGGGAGAGATAGATCAGCCATGATTGAATGGCGGAGTAGACTCGATGGGCCGAATGGCCTCATTCTACCCCGGTGTCTTAGGGCCTTGTTAAGTGTGGCTTTGTGATGGAGTGCATGGACCCGTACTAATCGAGAATCTGCCTATCTCTGCTTAAAAATTATTTATCACCAGCTGTCTGTGAGGTTGTTCGTGACTTTTTCCACACAGAGACTTGTGAGTCTGTGGAATTCTCTGCCTCAGAGGGCGGTGGAGGCCGGTTCTCTGGATGCTTTCAAGAGAGAGCTAGATAGGCTCTTAAAGATAGCGAAAGGGAGTCAGGGGATATGGGAGAAGGCAGGAATGGGGGAACTGATTGGGGATGATCAGCCATGATCACATTGAATGGCGGTGCTGGCTCGAAGGGCCGAATGGCCTCTACTCCTGCACCTATTGACTCGGTGACCCTGGGGGTTCCATCCTGACCAACGGGTGCTGTCTGCGCGGAGTTTGTACGTTCTCCCCGTGCAAGATCTCAGGATCTACTCCCTGCCAGGCCT
>CAUPSL010000755.1:0-12500 GCA_963514005.1 Raja brachyura | reverse complement strand
GCCTCTGTGTGTGTCTGCCTCTGTGTGTGTCTGCCTCTGTGTGTGTCTGCCTCTGTGTGTGTCTGCCTCTGTGTGTGTCTGCCTCTGTGTGTGTCTGCCTCTGTGTGTGTCTGCCTCTGTGTGTGTGCGTCTGTCTCTGTCTCTGTCTTGGGTAGTGTTAGTGGGACAGTCTAGAACCATAGAAACATAGACAATAGGTGCAGGAGTAGGCCATTCGGCCCTTCGAGCCTGCACCGCTATTCAATATGATCATGGCTGAGCATCCAACTCAGTATCCCGTACCTGCCTTCTCTCCATACCCCCTGATCCCTTTAGCCACAAGGGCCACATCTAACTCCCTCTTAAATATAGCCAATGAACTGGCCTCAACTACCCTCTGTGGCAGAGAGTTCCACAGATTCACCACTCTCTGTGTGAAAAGAAAAATGTTTTTCCTCATCTCGGTCCTAAAAGACTTCCCCCTTATCCTTAAACTGTGTGACCCCTTGTTCCGGACTTCCCCAACATCGGGAACAATCTTCCTGTGACCTGCGTGGGTTTTCTCCAGGTGCTCCAGTTTCTTCCCAAACGTTGTGTGGGCCTGTAGGTTAATGAGGTTTGGTGAATGGCAAATTGTCCCTAGTGTGTGGAGGAGAGTGCTAGTGATCGCTAGGCCGAAGGGCCTGTTTCCGCGCTGTGTTTCTAAACTAAACTGGTTTCCTCCCACACTCCAAAGACGTGCGGGTTTGTAGATTAATTCCTGTAGCTTCGGTAGAACTGTCCATAGTGTGTGTGTGTGTGTGTAGGATAGTGTTAGCGTGCGGGGATCGTTGGCCGGCGCGGACTCGATGGGCCGAAGGGCCTGTTTCCACGCTGTGTCTCTAAACTAGTGTGTGAACAGGTGATCGCTGGATAGCACGGACTCGGTGGGCCGAAGGGCCTGTTTCTAAGCTGTATCTCTGAACTAAACTAGTGTGGAATGACTGATCGATGGACAGCACGGACTCGGTGGGCCGAAGGGCCTGTTTCTAAGCTGTATCTCTGAACTAAACTAGTGTGGAACGGTTGTTCGATGGACAGCACGGACTCGGTGGGCCGAAGGGCCTGTTTCTAGGCTGCCCGATGGCACTGCAGGAAGTTTGCTGAGACGGAGCGGGGTGGGGTGACTCAGACGAGGGGGGGGAGGCGGGAAGTGATAATGGGCCACTCAGCAGCCCTGTGGTCACGGCTAGACGAGAGGATTCCCCCCCCCCCCCCACCGGGATCCTGCGTCACCACACGCTCGGGGAATCCCCACCCCAAACCCTGCCCTTGCATCACCACTGCACTGCGGTCTGGCTCGGAAACAGGCCATTCGGCCCACTAACTCCATTCTGTCCAGCGATCACCCTAAAGTCCACACTACTTTAGTTTCCAGATGCAACGTGGAAACAGGCCCTTCGGCCCATCGTTCACTAGTACTGTTAGGTTTAAAGATGCGGCCTAGAAATAGGCCCCTGGGCCTACACAGCCCTTGACGACCATGGATCACCCGCTCACACTAGTTTAGTCTCCGTCTCTCTGTCTCTGCCTCTCTCTGTCCCCCTCAGTAACATAGAACTAGTGTGTGGACGGGCGATCGCTGGTCGGCACGGACTGGATGGGCCGAAGGGCCTGTTTCCGTGGCTGTGTTTCTACACTAAAATAAACACGAGTTGGGCCACGGGCTTTGATAAAGGACTTGTGCAACTCAAGGCCCCCCTTGTCCGCAACTTAATCCCAGCCCCGATGCTGTCGCGGTTTGCGATTAAACGCTGATCCCATTTGCTCGAAGCATCCTCAGTGATAGTTCCCGAGACGACAGCTGTATCGGCTCATTGTGTGGAAACAAACCGGAAACAAACTGCCGGAGGAACTCAGCGGGCCAGGCAGCAACTCTGGAGACGCCTGTAGAAGGCCCCCCCCCCCCCCCACCCCGAAACGTCGCCCATTCCTTCTCTCCAGAGATGCTGCCTGGTCCCGCTGAGTCACTCCTGCATTGTTGGTGCCCATCCCTGGAGGACATGGATAGACCATAGACAACAGGTGCAGGAGTAGAGGCCATTCGGCCCTTCGAGCCAGCACCGCCATTCAATGTGATCATGGCTGATCATCCCCAATCAGTTCCCCCATTCTCTCCATATCCCATGACTCCGCTATCTTTAAGAGCCCTATCTAACTCTCTCTTGAAAGCATCCAGAGAACCGGCCTCCACCGCCCTCTGAGGCAGAGAATTCCACAGACTCACAACTCTCTGGATGAAAAAGTGTTTCCTCGTCTCCGTTCTAAATGGCCGACCCATTATTCTTAAATTGTGTGTGTGTGGCCCCTGGTTCTGGACTCCCCCAACATCGGGAACATGTTTCCTGCCTCTAGCGTGTCCAAACCCTTAATAATCTTATATGTTTCAATGAGATCCCCCTCTCATCCTTCTAAACTCCAGAGTGTACAAGCCCAGCCGCTCCATTCTCTCAGCGTATGACAGTCCCGCCATCCCGGGAATTAACCTGGTGAACCTACGCTGGACTCCCTCAATAGCAAGAATGTCCTTCCTCAAATTAGGGGACCAAAACTGCGCACAATACTCCAGGTGTGGTCTCACCAGGGCCATGTACAACTGCAGAAGGACCTCTTTGCTCCTGTACTCGACTCCTCTTGTTATGAAGGCCAACAGGCCAACACTGCACACAATACTCCAGGTGTGGTCTCACCGGGGCCCTGTGCAACTCCCTCAATAGCAAGAATCTTTGCTGCACTCCCTGAAATAGACACTTAAGTGCTGGAGTAACTCAGCGAGTTTCGGGTCGGGACCTTTCTTCAGACTGATTTTAGCGATACAGCGCGGAAACAGGCCCTTCGGCCCATCGAGTCCGTGCCGACCAGCGATCCCCGCACTCTAACACTATCCCCCACACACACACACACACACACACACACACACACACTGGGGGTCAATTTACAATTTTACACCAAAGCCAATTCACGTCTTTGGGGGTGCGGGGGGAAACCGGAGCGCCCGGAGAAAAAGCCACGCGGGTCACGGGGAGAGAACGTGCAAACTCCGTACAGGCAGCGCCCGTAGTCGGGATGGAAACCGGGTCTCTGGCGCCGTGAGGCGGCAACTCTACCGCTGCGCCACCGTGACGCCCATAAAGGTGCGAGACAAAATGATCGAAGAGTTGTGAATTGTGAAGCTGGAGGAAGGAATGTAGGTCGGAGGGGAAGGGGAGACGGGTGTAAGTCTAGGAGGGGGGAGATTTGGGGGGGGGGGGTTCCTAAAATTAAAGACCTTGGAGAAATCAATATTCATCGGGCAGCACGGAGGCGCAGCGGGTAGAGCTGCTGCCTCACAGCGCCGTCCCTACTACTACGGGTGCTGCCTGTGCGGAGTTTGCACGTTCTCCCTGTGACCTGCGTGGGTTTTCTCCGGGCGCTCCAGTTTCCTCCCACACTCCAAAGACGTGCGGGTTTGTAGGTTAATTAGTGTGTGTGTGGGTTAGTGTGTGTGGGTTAGTGTGTTAGTGTGTGTGTTAGTGTGTGTGTTAGTGTGTGTGTGTGTATTAGTGTGTGTGTGTGTTAGTGTGTGTGTTAGTGTGTTATTGTGTGTGTGTGTTATTGTGAGTGTGTGTGTTAGAGTGTGTGTGTTAGTGTGTGTGTGTTAGTGTGTGTGTTAGTGTGTGTGTTAGTGTGTGTATTAGTGTGTGTGTGTTAGTGTGTGTGTGTGTTAGAGTGTGTGTGTGTTAGAGTGTGTGTGTGTGTGTTGGAGTGTGTGTGTGTGTTAGAGTGTGTGTATTATTGTGTGTGTGTATGTGTTAGTGTGTGTGTGTAGTGTGTGTTAGTGTGTGTGTGTGTGTTAGTGTGTGTGTGTTAGTGTGTGTGTGTTAGAGTGTGTGTGTTAGAGTGTGTGTGTTAGAGTGTGTGTGTTAGAGTGTGTGTGTGTTAGAGTGTGTGTGTGTGTGTTAGAGTGTGTGTGTATGTTAGAGTGTGTGTGTATGTGTGTTAGTGTGTGTGTGTTAGTGTGTGTGTGTTAGTGTGTGTGTTAGTGTGTGTATTAGTGTGTGTGTGTTAGTGTGTGTGTGTGTGTTAGTTAGTGTGTGTGTGTGTTAGAGTGTGTGTGTGTTAGAGTGTGTGTGTTAGAGTGTGTGTGTGTTAGAGTGTGTGTGTGTGTGTTGGAGTGTGTGTGTGTGTGTTAGAGTGTGTGTATTATTGTGTGTGTGTATGTGTTAGTGTGTGTGTGTAGTGTGTGTTAGTGTGTGTGTGTTAGTGTGTGTGTGTTAGTGTGTGTGTGTTAGTGTGTGTGTGTTAGAGTGTGTGTGTTAGAGTGTGTGTGTTAGAGTGTGTGTGTGTTAGAGTGTGTGTGTGTGTGTTAGAGTGTGTGTGTATGTTAGAGTGTGTGTGTATGTGTGTTAGTGTGTGTGTTAGTGTGTGTGTGTGTTAGTGTGTGTGTGTTAGTGTGTGTGTGTTAGTGTGTGTGTGTTAGAGTGTGTGTGTGGGAGTGTGTGTGTTAGAGTGTGTATTATTGTGTGTGTGTGTGTGTATTAGTGTGTGTGTATTAGTGTGTGTATTAGTGTGTGTGTGTTAGTGTGTGTGTGTGTGTTGGAGTGTGTGTGTGTTGGAGTGTGTGTGTGTGTTAGTGTGTGTGTATTATTGTGTGTGTATTATTGTGTGTGTGTGTGTGTTAGTGTGTGTGTGTATTATTGTGTGTGTGTGTGTTAGTGTGTGTGTGTTAGTGTGTGTGTATTATTGTGTGTGTGTGTGTGTTAGTGCATTTGTTAGTGTGTTAGTTAGTGTGTGTGTGTTAATGTGCGGGGATCGCTGGTCGGCACAGACTCGGTGGGCCGAAGGGCCTGTTTCCGCGCTGTCTCTTTAAAACTAAACGGCCGCTCGGTTGTGAGGATCCCAAGCGGATTCATAGAAACATAGACAATTCAATATGATCATGGCTGATCATCCAACTCAGTATCCTATACCTGCCTTCTCTCCATACCCCCTGATCCCTTTAGCCACAAGGGCCACATCTAACTCCCTCTTAAATATAGCCAATGAACTGGCCTCAACTACCTTCTGTGGCGGAGAATTCCACAGATTCACCACTCTCTGTGTGAAAAGAAAAATGTTTTTCTCATCTCGGTCCTAAAAGACTTCCCCCTTATCCTTAAACTGTGTGACCCCTTGTTCTGGACTTCCCCAACATCGGGAACAATCTTCCTGCATCTAGCCTGTCCAAGCCCTTAAGTCTGAAGAAGGGTCTCGACCCGAAACGTCGCCTATCTCCTTCGCTCCTTAGATGCTGCTGCACCCGCTGAGTTTCTCCAGCTTTTTGTGTAACCCCCTTAAGAATGTTGTAAGTTTCTATGAGGTACATGGATAGGACAGGTTTGGAGGGATATGGACCAAACGCAGGCAGATGGGACTAGTGTAGATGGGACGTGTGAAGAATTTTGTAAGTCTCTATAAGATCCCCCCTCAATCTACTAAATTCCAGCGAGTACAAGCCGAGTCTATCCAGTCTTTCCTCATATGAAAGTCCTGCCATCCCAGGAATCAGTCTGGTGAACCTTCTCTGTACCCCCTCTATGGCAAGAACGTCTTTCCTCAGATTAGGAGACCAAAACTGTACGCAATACTCCAGGTGTGGCCTCACCAAGGCCCTGTACAACTGCAGTAGAACCTCCCTGCTCCCTCTATGGCAAGAACGTCTTTCCTCAGATTTGGAGACCAAAACTGTACGCAATACTCCAGGTGTGGCCTCACCAAGGCCCTGTACAACTGCAGTAGAACCTCCCTGCTCCCTCTATGGCAAGAACGTCTTTCCTCAGATTTGGAGACCAAAACTGTACCCAATACTCCAGGTGTGGCCTCACCAAGGCCCTGTACAACTGCAGTAGAACGTCCCTGCTCCCTCTATGGCAAGAACATCTTTCCTCAGATTAGGAGACCAAAACTGTACGCAATACTCCAGGTGTGGCCTCACCAAGGCCCTGTACAACTGCAGTAGAACGTCCCTGCTCCTTCTATGGCAAGAACAGCTTTCCTCAGATTAGGAGACCAAAACTGTACGCAATACTCCGGGTGTGGCCTCACCAAGGCCCTGTACAACTGCAGTAGAACCTCCCCTTCTAAATTCCAAGGCACTATGTTCCCCCCAGGTTGTGTGTGCGGCCTCGCGCTGGCTAGTCGGGGGTTAGTCATATCTTCCTGGCTCCGAGTCCACGCCCTTGTCAAAAGTGCCGGTTTGAAGTAAAAAGCTTTCAAAAGGCAGCTTGCGGTTTGCTCTGGAATGCAGAGAGAGAGAGAGGGCTGGATGGAAAATTTTAGTCCTAAAGGTTGCGAACAGCTGATATAAATCTGGATTGGGAAAGACCGGGCGGAACCAGACTCGTTCGAGCGCTCGGATGCACAGAATCCCGACCGTCTTTCACGAATTCTTGCAGCAGACTTGGGCCATTCGGCCCATCGAGCATTTGACAGCACTGGGCCTGTACTCGCTGGAGTTTAGAAGGATGAGAGGGGGGAACCTCATTTCAGTGAGGCAGCATCTCTGGAAGGAATAGAACATTGAAACATAGACAATAGGTGCAGGAGTAGAGGCCCTTCGAGCCTGCACCGCCATTCAATGTGATCACGGCTGATCATCCAACTCAGTATCCCGTACCTGCCTTCTCTCCATACCCTCTGATCCCTTTAGCCACAAGGAATCAGTCTGGTGATCCTTCTCTGTACTCCCTCTATGGCAAGAATGTCTTTCCTCAGATTAGGAGACCAAAACTAACTAAGCCACATCTAACTCCCTCTTCAATATAGCCAATGAACTGGCCTCAACTACCTTCTGTGGCAGAGAATTCCACAGATTCACCACTCTCTGTGTGAAAAGAAAAATGTTTTTCTCATCTCGGTCCTAAAAGACTTCCCCCTTATCCTTAAACTGTGTGACCCCCTTGTTCTGGACTTCCCCAACATCGGGAACAATCTTCCTGCATCTAGCCTGTCCAACCCCTTAAGAATTTTGTAAGTTTCTGTAAGATCCCCCCTCAATCTTCTAAATCTTCCACAGAAGGTAGTTGAGGCCAGTTCATTGGCTATATTTAAGAGGGAGTTAGATGTGGCCCTTGTGGCTAAAGGGATCAGGGGGTATGGAGAGAAGGCAGGTACGGGATACTGAGTTGGATGATCAGCCGTGATCATATTGAATGGCGGTGCTGGCTCGAAGGGCCGAATGGCCTCTACTCCTGCACCTATTGTCTACGTGTCTATGGTTCTATGTGTGTGCGTTTGTTTTCACACTTCTGTACCCCTTGCCCGATGGGAGAGGGGAGAAGAGGGGGTGACCGGGGGTGGGGTGGGTGGGGTGAGACTGGTCGGTGATGATGCTGCCGGCCTTGCCGAGGCAGCGTGAGGTGTAGATGGAGTCGGTGGAAGGGGAGGTCGGTTTGCGCGATGGGGTGCATCCACTTTAATTACACCCCATCTTGTCTGGAACTCAAGCCAACCTCACCCTGTGTGTCGGCTCGAGGTGGGAGGGTGTTGTCTTCAGACAGATAATTAGTCTGTGCTGGAACGAAGTGCAGATGCTTCTTTACCCTGAAGATAGACACAAAAAGAAGCAAAGAGGTCCTTCTGCAGTTGTACAGGGCCCCGGTGAGACCACACCTGGAGTATTGTGTGCAGTTTTGGTCCCCTAATTTGAGGAAGGACATTCTTGCTATTGAGGGAGCCCAGCGTAGGTTCACCAGGTTAATTCCCGGGATGGCGGGACTGTCATATGCTGAGAGAATGGAGCGGCTGGGCTTGTACACTCTGGAGTTTAGAAGGATGAGAGGGGAATCTCATTGAAACATATAAGATTGTTAAGGGCTTGGACATGCTAGAGGCAGGAAACATGTTCCCGATGTTGAGGGAGTCCAGAACCAGGGGCCACACACACACACAGTTTAAGAATAAGGGGTAAGCCATTTAGAACGGAGACGAGGAAACACTTTTTCTCACAGAGAGTTGTGAGTCAGTGGAATTCTCTGCCTCAGAGGGCGGTGGAGGCCGGTTCTCTGATGTTTTCAAGAGAGAGTTAGATTTAGCCCTTGGGGCTAACGGAATCAAGGATTTGGGGAGAATAAGGGGTCGGCCATTTAGAACGGAGACGAGGAAACACTTTTTCTCACAGAGAGTGGCGAGTCGATCTTGGCTGATCATCCCCAGGGATGATCGGGGTACTGGGTACTGATTGGGGATGATCAGCCAAGATCGACTCGCCACTCTCTGTGAGAAAAAGTGTTTCCTCGTCTCCGTTCTAAATGGCCGACCCCTTATTCTCAAACTGTGTGTGTGTGTGTGTGTGTGTGTGGCCCCTGGGTTCTGGACTCCCCCAACATCGGGGAACATGTTGTGAGTCTGTGGAATTCTCTGCCTCGGAGGGCGGTGGAGGCCGGTTCTCTGGATGCTTTCAAGAGAGAGGAGATAGGGCTCTTAAAGATAGCGAGAAGGAGTCAGGGGATATGGGGAGAAGGTAGGAACGGGGAACTGATTGGGGTTGATCAGCCGTGATCACGTTGAGTGGCGGTGCTGGCTGGAAGGGCCGAATGGCCTCTACTCCTGCGCCTGTTGTCTATTGTCCATTGTCAATTTTCGTATTGCCAATTCAGCCAGCTGTTCTGACCTTTATTCCATTTTCTGCCATTCTGGCGTGGTCTAGTTCCCTCGACCTCTAGCCCACGTTCCACATCCTGAGTGTTGTCCGTGGGCCGAGGCTGTGAGCTGCGGAAACAGGAGGGACATAGAACCGCCTTTGTGAGTCCGTGCACAAAAGGAGAAACTAAAAGGCCACTTCTGTCCGGAGATGCTGCCTTCTCCCGCTGAGTTATGCCCCTGTCATAGAAACATAGAAATTAGGTGCAGGAGGAGGCCATTCGGCCCTTCGAGCCTGCACCGCCATTCAATATGATCATGGCTGATCATCCAACTCAGTATCCCGTACCTGCCTTCTCTCCATACCCCCTGATCCCTTTAGCCACAAGGGCCACATCTAACTCCCTCTTAAATATAGCCAATGAACTGGCCTCAACTACCCTCTGTGGCAGAGAATTCCACAGATTCACCACTCTCTGTGTGAAAAGAAAAATGTTTTTCTCATCTCGGTCCTAAAAGACTTCCCCCTTATCCTTAAACTGTGACCCTCTTGTCCTGGACTTCCCCAACATCGGGAACAATCTTCCTGCATCTAGCCTGTCCAACCCCTTAAGAATTTTGTAAGTTTCTATAAGATCCCCCCTCAATCTCCTAAATTCTAGAGAGTATAAACCTGTCCCACTTCGGAAACCTGGACGGAAACCTCTGGAGACTTTGCGCCCCACCCGAGGTTTCCGTGCGGTTCCCGGAGGTTTTCATCACTCTCCCTAATGGTCGAAAGTGGTTTCCGTTTTAAAAATTGGTAATTTTTTAGTGGATGCTAGTTGAAGGTGGTTGCCAGAGGTCTCTCTGTCTCTCTGTCTCTCTGTCTCTCTGTCTCTCTGTCTCTCTGTCTCTCTGTCTCTCTGTCTCTCTCTGTCTCTCTCTGTCTCTCTCTGTCTCTCTCTGTCTCTCTCTGTCTCTCTCTGTCTCTCTCTGTCTCTCTCTGTCTCTCTCTGTCTCTCTCTGTCTCTCTCTGTCTCTCTCTGCCTCTCTCTGCCTCTCTCTGCCTCTCTCTGCCTCTCTCTGCCTCTCTCTGCCTCTCTCTGCCTGTCTCTGCCTCTCTCTGCCTGTCTCTGCCTGTCTCTGCCTGTCTCTGCCTGTCTCTGCCTGTCTCTGCCTGTCTCTGCCTGTCTCTGCCTGTCTCTGCCTGTCTCTGCCTGTCTCTGCCTGTCTCTGCCTGTCTCTGCCTGTCTCTGCCTGTCTCTGCCTGTCTCTGCCTGTCTCTGCCTGTCTCTGCCTGTCTCTGCCTGTCTCTCTCTGCCTGTCTCTCTGTCTCTCTCTGCCTGTCTCTCTGTCTCTCTCTGCCTGTCTCTCTGTCTCTCTCTGCCTGTCTCTCTGTCTCTCTCTGCCTGTCTCTCTGTCTCTCTCTGCCTGTCTCTCTGTCTCTCTCTGCCTGTCTCTCTGTCTCTCTCTGCCTGTCTCTCTGCCTGTCTCTGCCTGTCTCTCTCTGCCTGTCTCTGCCTGTCTCTCTCTGCCTGTCTCTCTGTCTCTCTCTGCCTGTCTCTCTGTCTCTCTCTGCCTGTCTCTCTGCCTGTCTCTCTGCCTGTCTCTCTGCCTGTCTCTCTGCCTGTCTCTCTGCCTGTCTCTCTGCCTGTCTCTCTGTCTGTCTCTCTCCCTGTGTCTCTCCCGTCCTCAATTCCCCTACTCTGGGCAGGAGACTCTGTGCGTCTACCCGATCTATTCCTCTCCTGATGTTCTCCACCTCTATAAGATCGGCCCAAACACACACGTGACCGTCGGTGACTAATCCCTGTGGTATGTTGACTGCCCTTGACAATCCCTGCCTGCCTGCCTGCCTGCCTCACCCACACAGCCCTGGAAACAGCCATTCACGTTTAATCGTAAACCGTGACAGCATCGGGCCTGGGATTAAGTTGCGGACAAGGGGGGCCTTGAGTTGCACAAGTCCTTTATCAAAGCCCGTGGCCCAACTCGTGTTTATTTTAGTGTAGAAACACAGCCACGGAAACAGGCCCTTCGGCCCGTCCAGTCCGTGCCGGCCAGCGATCGCCCGTCCACACACTAGTTCCATGTTACAGATTGTTCCCGATGTTGGGGAAGTTCAGGACAAGGGGTCACAGTTTAAGGATAAGGGGGAAGTCTTTTAGGACCGAGATGCGAAAAACGTTCTTAAGGGGTTGGACAGGTTAGATGCAGGAAGATTGTTCCCAATGTTGGGGAAGTCCAGAACAAGGGATCACAGTTTAAGGATAAGTGGGAATTCCTTTAGGATTCATAGCAAAAGGATTTGAGTACAGGAGCAGGGAGGTTCTACTGCAGTTGTACAGGGCCTTGGTGAGGCCACACCTGGAGTATTGCGTACAGTTTTGGTCTCCTAATCTGAGGAAAGACATTCTTGCCATCGAGGGGGTACAGAGAAGGTTCACCAGACTGATTCCTGGGATGGCAGGACTTCCATATGAAGAAAGACTGGATAGACTCGGCTTGTACTCGCTGGAATTTAGAAGATTGAGGGGGGATCTTATAGAAACTTACAAAATTCTTAACACGTCCCATCTACACTAGTCCCACCTGCGTGCGTTTGGTCCATATCCCTCCAAACCTGTCCTATCCATGTACCTCATAGAAACTTACAAAATTCTTAAGGGGTTGGACAGGCTAGATGCAGGAAGATTGTTCCCGATGTTGGGGAAGTCCAGAACAAGGGGTCACACAGTTTAAGGATAAGGGGGAAGGTCTTTTAGGACTAAGATGAGGTTTCTTGTCACACAGAGAGTGGTGAATCTGTGGAATTCTCTGCCACAGAGGGTAGTTGAGGCCAGTTCATTGGCTATATTTAAGAGGGAGTTAGATGTGGCCCTTGTGGCTAAAGGGATCAGGGGGTATGGAGAGAAGGCAGGTACGGGATACTGAGTTGGATGATCAGCCATGATCATATTGAATGGCGGTGCAGGCTAGAAGGGCCGAATGGCCTCTACTCCTGCACCTATTGTCTATTGTCTGTTGTCTATTAACTTGTAACCGAATGGCTTAGCTCTAATTCTGGAACTTCTGGAAAATAACAAACGTAAATCTCTCTCTCTCTCTCTCTCTCTCTCTCTCTCTCTCTCTCTCTCTCTGTCCCCCCCTCCAGTAACAATAAGAAGGAGTGCGAGCTGGCAGCAGCCCTCGCCCGTCTGCGAGATCTCGAAGCCGTCTTAAACTCCAAGGATGCCTCTCTGTCCACCGCCCTGAGTGAGAAGCGCACCATCGAGAATGAACTGCGCGAACTGCGGGCCAAGATCGCCAAGGTACGGGGCGGGACGGGACGGGACAAGCCAGGTTGCCGACCCCTGTCCTAGATGCCAGGCCTCATTGTGTCCCCCCCGTCCCCCCCAGATTTTAACAGCGATTTCCGTCCATGCCTTGTACTAGACGTTATTCCCTTTATCCTGTATCCGTACACTGTGGACGGCTCGATTGTGATCGCGTGTTGTCTTTCCGCTGGCTGGTTAGCTCGCGGCAAAAAGAGGGAGGGGGGGTCCACAGCCATCCGTGAACCACCACAGTTGGGTTCCTTGTTCTAGATCACCTTGTCGGGGACCGTCCGCCTTCAGTTCTAGATCGGTGTCTCTACTTCCAGTTCTAGATCAGTGCACTCGCGTTTACAGTTCTAGATCAGTTGGGACCACGGGCCCCCCCACCCCCCACATTTGCCGCTCTAATCGGCAACCCAGTTCTAGATTAGAGGTCACATTTACCATTCTAGATCAGTGGCTCTATGTCCAGTTCTTGATTAGAGGCGCCACAGTTACCATTCTAGATCTGCACCTCTACTTCCAGTTCTAGATTAGTACACTCACATTTACAGTTCTAGATCAGTTGGGACCACGGGCTCCCTC